>JAOEGS010003959.1:49372-115394 GCA_025447755.1 Corythornis vintsioides
ATAGTTGCCATTATTCTTTCTCTACAGTAAGGCAGTTTGGCTTCAGAAGTCAGCCCAGTGCTACCAAACCTCCCAGCAGCTGCCCACACCCCATGCCATGTCTGCCTGTAATGCCACCTCCTGCTGCTCCCACCTTGGGCCTCTCCATGGGGGCTCTTCCCACTGTGACCCCCCCAAGCCTTGGTAAATGCCATCCTGGTGCCTGCTCACTCCTCAGCAGCTCTACCTTGTATCTCTGGAATGTTTCCTTTAAACAAAAAAATCCTTTTCCAAGAGCTACACTCTTTCCCCTTAGGTCTAGATTATACTCTCCCTTCACTTGGCATTGCTTTTATTGTCCTTAATTGTGGAATTCAAGTTGCAGGTGATGTAACCTTGGCTATTCTGAAGAGATCCTCCAACATCTATGGAGCTGCATACCATCTATTTGCTCCTCCCTTCTCCTTTTCATACACTATTTTCTTTTTAGTCCAAGAGAGTGATATTATTCTCTGTGGAAATCCCAAATGAGCAAAGTCCTGTCCCAGGATGAGTCAAGGTATTACAGCCTAGTGCCAGAAGACAAATGGACTTGGGAAAATGGTCATTAGCTCTTCCCTGAACTTGACAATGTGTTTCCTAAGATTCCTGTCACATATAGGAAGATGCTGATTATTTTTAGCTGTGGGTGAGCCAGCTGCTCTTAGGCCAATCTCCAACCCTCCCAAGGACAGCAGGAGATGCCTGCCTGCTTGTGTTCAGCCTCCCCAGGGCTGTACCAGCAATGGCCAGACTCTGCATGGTGGGCATGAGAAGGGAATGAGTTCTTGCTGTGCCTGCCAGCAGAACAGTGTCTACTTGTCTCTATGTACTGTTCAGCCTTTGCTGGAGGGCTCCAACTTTTTTTTTTTTTTTTTTTTTTTTTGTGTGGAGTGTCCATCCCTGGAGGTATTTAAAAGCTGTGTAGATGTGGCTATAAGGGACATAGATTAGTGGTGACTTGGCAGTAATTGGTTGATGATTGGTCTTGATCTTAGAGGTCTCTTCCAACCAAAACAATTTTATGAGTCTATGATTCTGTTTCATTGCAAATTCATAAAGCCATTTGCTTCTCCAGGGCGGGTATTTAGATAAGATGTGCAGTGCGTTGTAGGTCTGATGCTGCCCATTTTCTAACATAATGGAGATGTTTCCAGAATAACTCACTTTTTTGTTTTGCTTTGTTTTTTCCTCTGCCTTGGTTTTAAATTAATGAGGCCTGAAGATTTATGAGCCTCAAAAAACATATCTGCAGGGATGCCCCTTGACTGGACTGAACACAGAATGGCGATCTGAATTTTGAGCATGGTTTCCCATGGGAAACAAATCAATAGTCTCTTAAGGAGGATCCCATTTCAGAGCAGGAAAACAACAGTTAAGATGGGATTTAGCTATTACCAATTCAGGATTAAAAAAAACAAAAACCCAACCAACCATGTTACAGAGGCCTACAGGAGCAGTCTTGTCTGCCTCATCTGTGGCTGAGTAAAGGCTGAGCAGAATCTTGTGATGCCAAATGCAGAAGTGCCTTGTTGCAATATTGAAACAGTCTCATTTTATGACAGAGCTACAAGCTTTTCTTCATCAGCTAAGCAAATTGTGCTGTCTTAATTTTTATTTCTCTTTTATCATCTCTCTCTTTTTCCCCAAAGCACCTACAAATTCACCTTTGAGCTCCTCGTGGGCAGCAGAGCTTGCGTCATCCCCACAGTGGGTGCAGCTCTTGCATGAGACAATAACATTCAGTTCAGAAAATCTATGGCATCCTAGTTGAAAGGTCATAAACTGGTAAATAACAAAAGCATAAAATAACTGCAGAGCCCAGGATGCAGGAGGTCTGGCCCAAGGATCCCTTTTCTTTCAGGATTAAGGAAGGGTGCTTGTGGGAAAAGTAATCTTGCCAAACTGGGTTCAAGTGGGAGCTGTGTGGCCCTTCTGCTCTGTGCTGTGCCCTTCTCCAGCCCAGCAACTTTCTCTTCCAGACCACAGATTGATGTAATTTAGGTCCTACCATTGGCAATGGTTTTTCAATGGGTTGTGGATTAGGAAAAAGCAGAGAATTTTTCCTTAAGCAAAAAAGGAGATGACATTGCATGGCAAAATAGAGCAAAAGATAGTTTGTTGGCCTTTTTTCTTCTCTACTTTGATTCTACATGTGATGCCAGCAAAATAAATTGAATTTTAGAGTGATTTAATAATAAAATTATTTTTGTTTAAAATTCTTTTCCCTTCCTCAGAACTGAAAAGCCACAAGATGGAGCTCTGGGGCTTTCCTCCAAAGCCAAGCTGAAATCAAGGGTAAATAGCCTTTTGGAGACCTCGAATATATGTCTTTAATTTTTTTTTTTTTCACTCGGATTAATTTTTACATCCATTTTTATTTCATAAATGTTATTTATGTTATAATTGGAAAATGGAATTTATCGCTGTCAGTCGAATGTATTTACTTTTCTTTTTTTAACTTGGAACTTTTTTTTGTATTATTACAATGGTAATGGGACAACATTTTTCAGTCTTCTGGGCAGCTGGCATCCCAGTGACAGCGTTGGACCTTATCATTCTGCTAACTGCCACCCTGGCTTTGTGGAGGAAGCTCTCACACCTACCCAGGTCTGTATGCAAATATTAAGCACTGGCTTCCCTGCCTGTGTAAGGGAATAAATGATGCTTTGAAGTGCTCCTCTTTCCTTGCAATCGGTGAACACTCAGCCAGTAAAATTTAAACTGGCATGGTGAAATAGGAGTGGATTCTTGAATTAAAGCAAAAGCATTTTAGATCCTAAATTATATATAAAATTATACAGAAATGAATTCAAAATTCTGCTGTGTAAAATAAAATATTTTCTTCTTTCTTTCTCTCTCTCTCTCTCTCTCTCTCTCCTTTTTCTCTCTTTCTCTTTTTTCTTCAAAGGGGGTGAGCTGTCTTCCGCAACGTGTTTCTATTCCGAGCAAACTGGTGCAAAGGATGTCAGATCTTTTCAGCTCTGACTGCTGTTATGATAGGGCTTGAGTGTTTAATTATGATTGCATTGCATAGTTGGGGTGATTCTTCTGACTCACTGGAGTTTGGTTGTAATAGCTGTGCACACACGCATATTCAAATGACAAGAAATTTAAATTTATTTATATATTTATACATTCCAGCTCACACGCAGAGAGTACAATGAGATTCTGATAGCTGATGGTCTCCTGGAATAATATTGTTAATTGTTTTCCTGATATAAGTAAACATTTTATAAAAGGTGTATTGAAACACTTCTGGGCTGGGGTGTGTAGTATCAGCTACTGAAGTAGTGCTTTCCTCTTTTATGGATGTTAACGTTTTTACTGGAAATCTGAACCACTTGGCAGAGGCTTCAGAGGAATCAGCTTCCAGTGTAACACTCTGAGAGCAGCCGATGAGCACCGTGGCAAACCTTCTGGTAAAAGTGCCATGAACTTTATGAAGAGTTGCATTTGCTCGTGTGGAAGATAATTTTAGCCCAAGGTAAAGTTGACCGTATCCTGAATAATTCATTAAGAAAGTTAATTTATTCCCTTTCTATTTGTAAACTGTCTGGGCAAGTCTGATTTTTCTATGTGTTCGTCTAGTCACTACATGCTGGAGACTTGGTGACTAATTCTTTTTCTGTTAATTTTTGGTCCTGTTCCTGCATCCAGACTTAGGGATGGATCACCCAATAGTGTTTTTCTGCCTTGACAAGAAAGATACAGTGAGGATTTTTGTGTTCTAAATCCAGATTCCTTGAACTGGTGATTCCTATACATATTCCTGCCAGGAGGCTTCTGTGCTAAAAGTCATCAAAAAGAAGTAAAAAGTAAAAGTGAGAGCACTGCTTGTTTTCAGTTCTATGTGCTTAATCAAGGAAATAGTGGATTTCTTTATTTTTACTGGGCACTTAGTTGTGGGTATTATTTCTTGAATAGTCTGAAAGGACTTGAAAACAGACCAGATTTCTTGGATTTGCTGTTTTGTTTTGTTTTGTTTGTTTAGTTTTTGTTTCTTTTCTGTTTTGAACTGTTACGAAAAGAACAATTTGAACATCTGACTGTGCTTTGGCTTGTTAATAGAAATAATTGTCAGAAGTAAACCAGGCTGTCACTTCTCGAATTGTGACCAAAATTAAAACGAGGTATTGCTGTTCAAACCTTTTCAGTTCCTTTGTAAAACATCACTGCTTCTTAAACAAAAGTGAGCTGCTCTTACACCGTTCTCTCCTTCCACTGCAATCCAGTTATAAAAAACATCAATGTGGCCAAGTGCACTGAGTGAAGCAAGAGCTGCTCCCGAATTGCCCAAAGCTGCTCTGGTGATACCCACATTCCTCTTAAACAACTACACTTTAAGACCATCAATGTACTTCTGACTCACAAGTATCTATCACTGAACTTTTACCAGTACGATTAGAGCCTCTTTCCTCCAACCCTGTAGTTCAACGGGAACCCTCTTGCCAGTGCACTGATCCCCAGCTGCTGGTCCCAGGCAGCTGAAGCTGCGCAGTCTCCTGGTTCTCCTCTGTCTGCTGTTGATGTTTCCCAGTGGATATGAGGCTGACACCACCAAAACAATTCTTCAGTCCTTGAAAAGCAGTAGAAACCCCAGTGTGGCTCAGCCCAGCCCTTAGCATGGGAATAACAGACACTTTCCAACTTCTTTATAAAAATGACAGCAGGGATAGGAAACTGATGGATGTCGTAATATATTTATTTCTGACATTTTGATCAAGTGCAGTGCTGACGGGAAGGGATATGTTTGCAATTAAAGCCAATGAGTTAACTGTAATATTTTATTTTTATTTTTATTTTTTTTCTTCTGTCTTTTAAAAGAAAACATGCATTAGAAAAGGAATCAAAAAGAAAAAGAACTTTGGAATTTTCAGTAGTACAGAATTGTTTTTGGAAAGGAAAATCTGTCAAACTAAAGGTAGCTATTTTACAGCTAGCTGCGAGGAAACAAGGAAATGAAGATATCTTTCCTCTCTTTTTCTTCTCGGAGTCATCAAACAATTTGATTTTAAAAAAATAATAAAAAAACCCCACTTTAGAATTACTAAAACCCAGTAAGATAAATCCTACTAAATGTAATAATTAGAATGTAGACTTTTTAATCTGCTCTTAGGAACATTTATCTTTTCTTTCTATTTAACAATTAAAGTTCTCCTTTTGGGGGTTTCAACACATACATTACAATATTTTGACAATTAATTTGTTACTACTTTTCAAGAAGTAAGAGAGTTATTAATTATACTCATTCAGAAGTCTTAGTAAAGCTTTAAGTTAACATTTCCTAATAGGCATTTAATTCTGAATTAATAAGACAATTATTTTATTATAAACAAATATAAATAGATTATTAAACACATTTATTTTGTATTAACAGCAATCCCATAGATATGATAACCATTAAACATCAATGAATAGACTTTCATTAATAAACAGTTTTATTTACCATGGCATAAGTGTCCTGTTCAATCTAAATTAAATATCTATTTGGGATCCTCAGCCTGTGGTGTTACCAAAGGCAGCTTTATATTTGAACACTGCACAAAAAGCATTTCTGGTTCAGATTTGCAAGATGCAATCTCAAAAATAATCAGTCCGTATAAAAAAAGACTTTGGTTACTGCTAGATAACTAATTATACAGACACAGCCTTTGTGAATGTCTATATGAGATATTCTTTGTTATTCCCTTTCTTCTGAACTTTGATGCTATTTAAAAATAAATTTAATTACCCAGTGGTTATTTACACTGCATTTATTTCTTCCATCTAGAATTCTTTTCAAATTTAAAACCTGAAGGTCACTATCAGTTTAGAGCAGTTTATTATTCATGGGTATTGCAAAATTTGCAAGGAGAAAAATTGCTTGATTTTAAAATTGGAATGCAGGAAAAGGGTTGTAAGATTGGTTGCACTGGGCATAATCCTGAACTGCATTATAGCACCCATTTTGCTAAATAAAACCTGCAAGATTAGGCCCAATATTTTTCTTCATTAATAACAGTAATTTAAATACTACCATAAAAAAAAAAAAAAAAGTGTCTGTGTGACATACATATTTATGAAAAGATTACAGGATGTCAGGTTTTTTTTTTTCTAAGGGTTTTCCCACATGATTTTATGGGCCTTATCTGGTAATCCACATGAGTAGAATTACCCCTGTGTACAAGAGTTAGCAGGGATGTGCTCTGTGTCTGTTTTTCTTTGTTTCATATTTTAAAGGCCAGATGTTACAGGCAGCTGCAGACCTCCCTAACCTAATAAACCATTTTAGAGTAGGTTATATTTGTTACATTGCTAATTATTTTTTAATTTAATTTTTTTTAAGGAGGTTTTTTTTTAAAAGCAGGTTTAAAAGGTTTTTCTCCATTGCAATACCTCACATCATGTAGAGATGACCTTAGAAATAACAACGAGGTTTTACTATGCAAGCTTCTCCAAATAGGGTGGTTGAGGCCAGGACCTTGTTGCCACATTTAGTTTCAGGTGTTTCAAAGAAAGATGGGAAGAACTGGGGATGTGTCTGCTGTAGGAGACACTGCACTTAGTTCCTGCTGGTTAGGAGTCTCCTCCACCCTGAACTGCAGTGGTGGAGGGATGGAGGAATATAAGGTTTTGAAGGGTGGAAGAGGAGAGTCATCATCCTGCTGCTTTCTTTCTCCCCTGCTCAGGGCAGAGAAGGAACCATCATGTCTGAAAGTTAAAAACTGAGAGCAACAGAAGGAAATGCTCCTGCAGCTGCCTCGTAAAACCTGCTGCTGCCTGTGGGTGGGAGAGGCTGCTGCTGAGGCTCAGCAAAGAGCAGGTAAAATGAGGGTGGTGAGTAATGTGGGTCACATAAAGGGGTAATCTTAATCCTGCTTTATGAGGGACAGATCTATCACTCTCTGGGTCAGGAAGAAACACTGCAAATGCAAAATGCCCAATTTGTGGTCCTGTCCTCAGAACCCAGCAGAGAAATCAGGCATCTGGGCACAAGTAGACATCAGAAATTGTGAACTACAGGTGTCTCTACTACAGTAGTCGTCTTTGGGTCTGTACAGCTTCACATTCAGCCATTGTCACTTCCAGGGATGGTAGCAGAGGGCAGCCTTAGCTGGGTGCTTCAGTGATCTCTGTCCCAGCTGGATGAAAATGTGGGAGGATATATTCTTCTTCTGAGTCAGCAAAGATGCCTGGGAGTGGAAAAGATGAGGTTAAATGAGCTGTGTTCAGACTTTTGTATAATGGCTTTTTGTTCCTTGAGGTCACATAGAAACATGGTAGTCCCTATCTCTGATCTCCTTCCCTTACAGTTCTGAAATAACTACTCTGGAAAAAAACATGGTCAAAACATATTCATATGGGGGTTCCCCTGGTCTGCACTGGGGCTGGGGTCAGCAGATGATAAAGGGAAGGATACAGGACATTTTCTCTTGAATGGGTTCTTATCATTTGACAAAAATGCAATAAAATATGTGAAGGAAATGGGGGTTACTCCTCTGTTCCTCACTTGTGCAAAGGGCTCAGCAAAGCCAGTGGCAAGTTTACCTGAAAGCAGAAAGTGGAGCTGAACTCCTGATTTGTTTCTCCCCTCCTTACCCTGGACATTTATGGTTTTGTGCATCAATTTTTCTGAATGCCTTTGAATCAAGCGGCTCTATTTGGAACAGTGCTTTACGTGTCATTTCCTGGGTGTAATGACTTTAGACCCTGACTTGTTGCTGTTATGACCTCTGTCAGATCTGACCTACAGCCACAGGCCAGACAGGTTCAAGTTTGCTGAGTGATATCTGCTCCTACAGCTATCCAGTGACAGGGTTTCTCTTCCCTCAATAATAAAAGATCTTGTTAAGAACTTCTTAAGACTGAGAGATGAGGGATTGAAGTGAGAATGAGACAGGTGTAAAGATCTCCTTCTTCTTCTCCAAAGACGCTGAAAATTCATTCTACAGATATCTGTCTCTACTGTCAATTTTGATTTGTAAGTTGATCATTTAACTTAAAATCAAGTGAAGAATTGCTCAAAAAAGTAGTTGAATCTAAATTGTGATGGGAAACACCTATTTGGATAAGTTGCTGTGGATGGTGTAATCAGGTCAGGAGGCAAAGGCACAGGTTTTCATTTTCACAGAAAAGCTGGAATTAGCCAGAAATGCCTTCCCTGCTTTAGCATTATGGCCCTGCAGTGTGATTTCTACCTGACTGTATGTGAGCCATTGCTGATGGGATCTTGACCTGATACCACTGTCTGACAGCTCTGTTTTTTGTAGGGTATCTAAATTTCTTTCCCACGTATTCCCTGTATCTTCTGTGTTATTGCTTTTAAATCACTCTGCCTTTAATTGGCTCAGGAGAAAGGGCTCATTCCTTTGCCTCTAACATTTTTTTTTTTTGTCCTGTAAAGTATTTAGGAAAAAAATTGCCGAGTATGTAAACTAGAGATCATTAGATGTTGCAGGGGTTTTTTTTGTTGCTGGTTGGTTGTTTTTGTTTTTAAAGACTAGATTCAGCAAAATCTTGTTTTCTCCCAGGCTCTGGGTCTCTATTTAGATGATTTTTAGCTCTGTTTTTTTTTTATTTATATATTTATTCATTAGATAGGCCCACAGTCAAGGAGAAGGGGAACACGGGGTTATTAATCTTTCCTGTCATCCATTCACAGATGTGAAGTTCACACCACAGCAAATGTGAAGTCAGCAGTATGCACCCATAAGGTGGAAACTTCAAGCAGAACAGGCAGTGAGGAACAGGGGTGGGAGAAGGAGAACAGGAGGGGTGGGGGCTGGGGAGAGAAGGGAAAAAGAAAAAAAAAGGACACGGGAGTGATGAATGACAAAAGGGAGATGAGAAAGATGGATGAACAAGGAAAATGGAAAGAGAAATGAGACGGATGGAAAAGGCTAAAGAGGAAAGGCAGATAAGAGAGAAGAAAGTCTGAAGAAAGAGTAAGGGAGAAATGAGAGATACTGAGACAGAGTATTTCAGAGAGGGTGTTAATGTAGCTGGGCCTGTCTGGGTGCTTGGATATCCTGAAGATGTAAAGGGTAATCACTCTCTCAGCATGTATATGCTATTGATATGTTAATATAATTTTCTTTTTTATCTGAAAGCAATGAAGTTTTCAAACTGGCTGATTAACTGTGCCAGGCTGGTCCTGTGTACGTACATGTATTCACAAAATCACGTCATATATAAATATTTATACTCTGTATACAAAAGTCTCTGAACATTCCCATAAAACAGCAGCCAGCATTAGAAGTCATATTAGTATTGATGTGACATTGGACATGTTTGTGCTGATATAACTTACAGCAATATCAATCCTCAGATAGCTTTTTGGGAGCGCAAAATGTACACAGGCAACATTAGTAGAAACACAGAGTGCGTTATATTAAGAACAAGCCTGTGATAATGTAATGTGAGGGGTCTCAGGTCACATTTGGCTACAGTTCATATAATATGGACAATCTACATATCTTACAGGGTTTTAAAATATGAGTCATTTCTTGTGTTGTGAGACTTAGCTCCTAATATATGCTTATATATTCAAACATCCTGCAAATTGCTTGTTATATCATTGTTTCACTTAATGTACAGAGGCTGCCACATAACAAAAGAACTAATTTAATGAGTTAAAGTATCATTTTGATCAGCTTGAGGGAGGCAGCAACATGATCCCCCCCAGCTGTGGTCCCACGTAACAAAGCCAGGCTGCCTGTTCTTCCTCTTGTTGTTTCAGAAATCCTGCAAGTTCAAGTTAATCTGTCATTTGAAAACAGAAGTTACACAACTTAGCAGGGGAGCTACAGAGCCAAGTGGAGTCAGTCAGCAAAAGTAGCCAGGCACTTTCTGCTTGTTTATTTCCTTTTGAAAAATCTGAGGAGCTCCTCGTGCTGATGCTGGCCAGGGAGCTTGTATGTCTGATGACGAAAGCTAAAATTGAACTCTAAAAGTCCTTTTAGAATACTTACCCCTTGTTTTCAAGGTAGGAAAAATAATTTAGTATAATTTACAGCAATCTTACTGCCCCTGGAATACTCCAGTGAAACATCACTGAAAGGGTAATTTCATTTTATTTATTTTTGTAGTTAAATGGACCCCATCTTACTTCCAGATACAGAATAACTTGTATATGTATCTTGCATTTTGTTTCATTTCTCTGATGACTTGCTAGATACACTTGTTTACTGGACTTTAGGTGCTGGGAAGGTTTCTGCTGGCTCCTGCAAGTTACTGTGTATTTGGTTTAGGATTTTTGTATAATGCATCTGGGATCAGAAGCATCAAGACTTAAATGTATCTGCTTTGTTCTTGTACCAATTCATAATGTTAGCATGCCTGGGTAAATCAAGGAACTTGCTGTGTAATTTATACCGTATGTTAATATTTACTGTGCTACTGGATCTGTGCTACAAAGTGACTGAGTCTTTCTGCTTCTGAGCTCATGGTGATGAGGGAGCTGAGCAATTGGACTTTGCTTTATGCACAGTGAGCATTACAGAAGCTGTACCTGTGGAGCTGTATAGGAGATACCCTGGTTTAATGTCTGTTAAAAACCTGCCATGTAATATTAGCATTTCTCATTTTATTTATATAGAGAGAGAAAGTGTAGGAAGTCTGGTGTTCAGAATGTTTGGAAATGAGCTATGTCAGAAGATGGGATTCTCTCTGTGGAGCTAGGAGGAGAATTTTGCTGAACTGGGAGTAGCTGCCAGCCAGAGCTGCTCACAGGGAAAGACTGTGGCTGTTTACCTGGACTGCTCAGCCAGACCAGGGAGGACAGGTCAGTGACAGTCCTCTGAGAATACATAATGAAGTACCAACCTGTTAAACTGATAGCAGCTGTTTCTTCCAAGATGGTGCAGTAGGACCCAACAGTATAAAAACTGACATGGTATTAGATTTCTATAAAAAATGTAAGACCTGACTAAAATAATGGGCAACATATCAGTCTTTGTCCCTTCCAGTTCACTCATATTGATTTAAGACATGTCCTTGATTTTAAGTGACACACTGGTTTTAAGAGCTTAGAGCTCTATCTATTGGTGGAAGTTCCTTATAATTTACTGTAAGCACTTGTTGTATTTTATATGGAATCTTTATAATCCGTGGGGTTAGAGATGTTTCTTATTTTGAGCCAGTTTCTTAATGACCTTGGAGTGAACATACTGGGCCACAAAGATGATAAAAGTACTAGGAAGCTGCCATATGGGAAAAGGCTGAGAGAATTAGGTTTGTTCAGCCTTGAGAAAAGAAGGCTTTGGGGAGACTATCATTATGTTCCATTATTTAAATGGTGGCTACAAAGAAGATGGAGACTCCCTTTTTACAAGGAGTCACATAGAAAAGATGAGGAGTAAGGGGTACAAATTACTCCTGAGGAGGTTCTGCTTGGCCAGTAAGAACCATGAGCCATTAGAATAATCTCCCCAGGGAAGTGATCTATTCCTCAATATTGAACACCTTTAACATTTAACTGGAGAAGATACTGGGCCAACTTACCTAGACCTTGCTTTTCCCAAGAAGGCTGGACTAGATGATCCTTGAGGTCCTTTCCAACCTGGTATTCTATTATTATATAAGTTATTTGCTACCAGGATTCTTACAAAAAAGGGAAATTGTTTTTGCCATTTAAAGATATGTGCCCAGAGCAGATGTACCCAGTAATGTTGGTTGTGAATGTGCCAGAAATAAACAGAAGGATTTGGGGGTGAATCAGTGGAATTTGTTTGCCTTCAATTATTTTGGTTTCACTTACAGGTTCTAGGAGTTTGTCCCATTTCACTTGAATACCGAGTTTCAGCAAATGCATTCAGAAGCCCCCACAGCCTAGAACACTTAATCTTCAACTCTTCCTCTAGCCTAATGCTCAAATTCCTGACTGACTGTCGCTTTCTTGTGAATTTCTAGCTTGGGTCTCCTGTATGTGTTTGCGATGAAATTGGTTTACTTTTTTTCTAAGTAGGAAAAAAGGAGAAATGAGACAAACTTCCCCTCCCTTCTGCAAAGGTTCAAGATAGAAAGGGATAAAAATAAATAATAATAATAAAATAAATACATATCTATCTGTATTTCCCTCCCCCTTTGGAAGGACCTCCTACTGACTATATTATTATCCGTCTCATGTAGGATATTGGATTCAGGATCTATAGCAGTGAGTTACTATTGAATCTCATTTGATTTAATAAACCTCCCTTCTCCCTTGCTGGCTCAGCCTTTCCACTCTTTTCCAAGCATTAGTAGCTCCCCCATAGTTTTGACCATCAAGGGATACATAACACATCTCCCTCTTCATATGGCAACATGAGGACTTTCATCCTCCACTGGAAATGCAGGTTCTTGTTTTGCAAATACAGCCCCCTCCTCTTCCCCTCCTCCCTGCAAGTGTGGCAAGGGGCCCACTCTGTGCGTGTGCTATTCTCTTGGGTTTATTCCCTATAGTTGGACCCGTTTACAGTGAATTTGGTCATGATTAAATATTTATATTGAGCAGATTGAAGAACTGGAATTATTTTATGTTTCTCCAGTGTATGAAGTATATAGTTTTGGAGATAATTTCAAGTTTTTGGGGGAGGGAAGAGAATAGAGAATAAGATTCAATTTAAAGCAAAAAGGGGCATAAAAAATGTTGTCAACTGACATTTTCAATGTATTAGAGAAAGGAGGATATATAGAGTAAAATTTCAAATTTTGCAAAATTAACTACATAGCGAACTCTATGCTTCAGGAAGAGCGAGCTTTTGGAACCTGTCTTTAATTTTCAAATGGGAGTTCTTTTGCTGGATGTGATGAGGCTTGGCATGTCTCTTGGCATGTACATGGCTATGCAAGCTTTGTGTCTGTGGGTTCTAATTTCCCTAGAAGAATTTAAGTAAACCTTTCTTAAGCCAACAGGAGTTAACTGTATAGTAAGAAACTGTGCTCTGTGTCTATATTAAACTTGGGAAAAAAAAATGAAATGCTGTTCTCTGCTCTAATGTGTCAGGCAAAGCTGGCTTCAGAGAATGTGAAGAGGCAAGATTTCATTTTGAGAACTGGAAAAGGCTGAAGCTTGATTACAAGCAAGTAAACTGGCAAAGCTGTTTAGCTTGTTTTAAGCGCAGACTGTTGTCTCATCCCACTCAGTGGCCAACAAGGGAGGTGAATCTTTGTGATCCCCTGAAAGTGGTTGTCCCTGCACGGCAGGGCCACTAGGGCAGCAGAGTCATGACAATGACTCTGAGGAACAGTAAGAAACCAATGTATTAGTTCTCCCTAATGAAATAATCAAGAAATGGTACGGATAAAGACTTCTTTTTTGTAGGCAATAGATTTACAATACAACCCACTGTAGAGAGGAAAAGGAAGAAAGACATTAGAAAAGAGGAAAAGAGAGGGGGTGTGAGTGAGGGAGAGAGAGAAAGAGAGAGATATAAAGAGAAAAGATTATTACCACCCATGGATCCAGTGACATCTCACTGGATTGGTCAAATATTCAGTTCTTTGGTGGTGGGTGCACAACAATCAGTATTTTCCTGTCTCAAGAGGATTTTGTAAAATTTACCTATTTTTCTTGCAGGTTTCTCAGCAGTGAAAACACAGATCACGGTGATTTCCAACATACGTTTTTAGCCCACTGAAATACCAGAAGGGACTTGTGGATAAAAGGGACAAGCACCTGTCCTAAATACAGAAATAGCATCTGAGTTGCTGCAACCAGACACCCAGCAATGCCAGGCACTGGGAAAGGTGAGAGCTGAGGCTTTGAATTGTAAAATCGCTGTATCCATAATGCATGGAGGGACCAATGTCATAGCATAGGGTTTCAGTCCTCCTGCAGCTCTGTAAAATTGGACAACTTCATAGTCTTTTATGAAAATGTAATGTATCTTTGCTGCCTTTTGAGTAGTAAATTATGAATTTGAAAGTGATAAATATTAGCAACCTACCTTTATTGCTAACAAAACTGGTCAGGAGAGAAAAAGAATCTACAGAGCCTTTGACAGAATGTTTAATAACTTTTGTGATTACTGTTTCCCAGAGGTGATGTATATAATATGTATTTTCCCTCTTTCATTTTATCATAACACTTCTGTGGGAGACTGTTGTGTCTGCATTCCTGAACTTCCTCCTCAGTCAAAGGTTAGAGCGATTTGAGCAATCACAGTCAAAGCAAAGTTGTGAAGCTTTCTAGTTCTTTTAATGGCAAAATCACACTGCTTTAGCTTGGCACAGCAGTATGAAAATGGGCCATAACCATACAATAAACAAACAGGTATTAAAAGTCTGCAGTACTGGGACAACTGAGAGTAACCCTGTGACAACCTTTTTGCAGATGCATGGAGACTAATCATAAAAAATGAAAAACTAGACACCATCCCAAGTGTATTCTGTTAGAAGAAAATTCATTTTCATTTTGGGGCTCTTTCTGTTCCAGAAGCTTAAAATTTTGGATGGCTTTGGTACCTTGGCATAGAAATGTTCACAAATTTGTATATAAAAATTGATCACTGTATGAAATTTCAAGGGGTAACATTCTTTTAACTTGGCAGCCAGAGCATGCTTTTGGTGATGTGAAAGAAGAACAGAGGGTGAGGAAGGCACGTGGGCCCTTCAAGAGAGACACAGCCTGGGAGATGCAGAGTCAGGGAGCTTTTCAAGAATGCAGTTCAATAATTAGATACTAACAGGTTGAGGTAGCAAGAATTGCTTACGAAGAATTTACAAGTAATGAGGAGCACTTCTACTAATGAATACAAACACCAGTGACTGGGTGAGGGTTATTTTCTACTGAACTCTGATAAATGGTCCCACAGCTTCTAGACTGGGAGGAAGGATCACATTCGTTCCTTTGCACTCTTCCTGTAGTGCAGAAAAACTGTTCAGACTGGTTTAATTTCAAGTGAGTAATGCTTGGATGAAAGCTGGGCACCAGCAACAGCATAGGGATGCAGTTCAAACCATCAAGAGCCATCTCTCCTTTTCCCCTCTCTCATTACAAAGCTCCAGTTAAAGCCAGACAAATACACTGAAACTTAGCATGAGCTTCTGCTGCCTGAAGTTTAGGATGGGTTGTCTCTAGCTTGACTTCCCTTCTATTTAGTACAGAAAATTATTCAGGCACTGACTGTTGCCTTGAGCATAACTTTTAACTTCCATAAAGCCATCTCAAGCACACTGATGTGTGCACTTTCCTTACGCTTCAACTTGCTTTCCTCTTTACCCTGATCTTAGTTTCTTTCCAGGCATGGCTTTGCAGTCACTTCAAGGCACCTTCAGGTGAGAAAACTTATTGTTGTTTCCAGCACCAAGTGTTTCTTTTCCTTCAAAACAAACCTCAGCACTTTTTTCCTAATCTTTTGTATCTTATCCTTTGATTTATTTTTTATTGGTTGGTTGGTTAGCTTGTTGGTTTGGGTTTGGTTTTTTTTTTTCTTCCTTAAATTGTCAATGAGATGAGGAGCACATGGTTTTATTCCAAATGGTTTCTGCTTTCAGGTGGAGTACGATGGTACTGTTTTGCTTCTTGGCAAACCTCATATTCATTGTTATCAGAAAGCAGACTATTGGTTTTACCATTGCAAAAATGAGAACAGTTCACAGAAAAACTGAAAGTAACTTGAATTTTGTTTCTTGCTGGCTGCAGAAAGCCCAAGAAATGTCCAAGTTTGGAGATGCCCCAAGTATGGGAAATGAGACCATGTGATGATATTTTTATTTGTCTGCTGTCCTGAGAAAGAAGCAAACAACAAAATTATGTTCAGGAGTCTTATTTTCTTCTCTACAAATGTGCTTACATCATTAAAAGTCACTGGAATCCAGAATACTTAGTTCTTAAATCAGCTTGAAAAGAGGGTTAGAGACTTAAACTGAACAAACTCTTCTGAAAAGGTTAGTTTGAGGGAACTCCTTCCTAGGATTTTCTCCCATTTTTCTCTCAGAGCTTCTCCTAAGTTAAGGGTGAGGAATCACCGGTCATCACAGAAGTTCATTGGCAATGCAGTTTTGAGCTAGTCATAAAATATAAATAGCTTTTTTCACTGTGAAATATTTGATATTTTAAAAATTAAGACAGCATTATTTACTCTCTTCCCCTGCCCACCCCCTCAAGGCTGGTGTTGCTTATGTGCTGTTGGCAGATGGGATGTGGATCATTTTAATTAGATTTTATTGGACTGTTATACGGCCCATAATTGTGATCATTACTCATTTTCACCGTGGTTCAGACAGATCCTCTATTTAGACATGATGATATTTTGATGAGACAAGTCCCATGTAACTTGTTATGCTAGGGGCCAGTAGCCAAAGCACTGGAATTAGGTGTTTTCACAGCATAAAAATTGGAATAGATTAATAAAGGACGTAATGGTCAATTTGTGTTCCTAATTGTGCCCAGATTGTGGATGCTACAGGCACAATGTCTCTTTGGACTACTGGGTCCTGTTGAAAGAACACTCGAGAAATTGCCATCACAGCTGGTTGGTCTCAGCGGCAGACTGGGCAATTGGCAGTTTTTTTGCTGTCCAGGTAAGCTTTCCATAGCCAGGACACCCCTGGGACCGGCAGCCCCGTGGCTTCTGGCTTCCGGCGTCTCTTGCAAGGGAGGCGGGGACAGGCGAGGGCGGAGCCACACTCACTGTGGGCAATTTAAACACCCCAATTTAAATACCTGACAAGCTCAAACAGAAAGCCACAGAGATGATCAGGGGGCTGAAACACCTCTCTTACGAGGACAGGCTGAAGGAGCTGGGGTTCTTCAACCTAGAGAAGAGAACACTCCAGGGAGACCTTATAGCCACCTTCCAGTACCTGAAGGGGGCCTACAGGAAGGCTGGAGAGGGGCTGTTTACAAGGGCCTGTAGTGAAAGGATGAGGGGTAATGGGTTTAAATTAAATTAGATTTAGACTGGATATCAGGAAGAAGTACTTTACCTTGAGGGTTGTAGAACAGTGGAGGCTAAATCTGGACTGGGAATGAGTCTGTTGTAACTTTGCTACAACTGGGAGCATCTTTTCTTCCGCTGATGGTCCTCTGATCTTTTCTGAAATGTTCCCTTTACTTTTTACACAGATCTCTTTGTGAGGCTGCAGCATCCTGCTGTGTAATGATAACTATGGTGTTCAGGTAAAGGCTTTTGTAGGAGATGTCTCTCATTGTCAGACAGAATCATCTTCTCACCTGTGCTACATGGTCTCTTTATTTAGTTTAGTATTCAGTCTTAGCTTTTTCCTCTTGACTTTCCAGAACCACAACTGGTGTTTGGACATAATACTTGTAGATTTAGCTCTCCCTTTGTGTCCCGAGGAACAGTGATCAGTAAGGAGGTCATGCACTCTTGACAGGACTCATGGTTCAAGGAAACTATAAAAAATATTTTGAAAGAAAGATTTAGAGTTTTTCTTTCTTATTTCTGAATAAACTTGCTTTTGGCTGTCTCTTTTAAAAACTATATTTCTCTCTTAAGAAAAACTTCTGACCCCAACTATGCTGTACTTGCAGATGCCAAGGGTGTTGGTGAATTGAAAATGCTGGGGCTCAAGGGCTTTAAGGTGCAAATACTGTCAGCTGCTTGTGCACAAATGGTATCTAAAATGCACCTGTTTCTATCCCATTAACAGTGAATTTTGTTTAATATAAAAATTAACTGCAGATAAGGATATGGGATGCTGTGCATTGTTGCAGCCTCCTGTAGCAGAGTGGGGAGAAGTTCCAGTGCCATCTCCATACTGGTGTGGGACCCATTCTGCTTATGTTCATCTGGACATGCATTAAAAGTTTTCTGTTAAGGTACTGCCTAAAATTACAATTGAATTTAACATACATATCAAGTCAGATTTCATTAAGAATCTATTCTGATTCCACTTCGGATATGCAAATGAGGCCAGTTATCCCTCTGGCTGCCCTGTTTGTGTGCACCCGCTGTCTTCAGGGCTACCTATAAATCAGTTTTCTCCATGCAAACTGGAAAGCAGCTGAGCTGCAAGGTAGAGAATACCACCCAAATCAACCCCTCTGATCCATGTTCTGTGTTTATTTTCTTCCATCTTCATCCTTTAAAACAAACA
This sequence comes from Corythornis vintsioides, assembly GCA_025447755.1. NCBI lineage: Eukaryota > Metazoa > Chordata > Aves > Coraciiformes > Alcedinidae > Corythornis > Corythornis vintsioides. The sequence goes on from JAOEGS010003959.1 coordinate 67,418, forward strand.
AAATCCAAATATTTTAGCATTTCTATGTGGAGACACAAGCTGTATTTCTTCTTTACTCATCCAGACAGGTCTGGTGAGATCTAGATGCTGCTTCTCTTAGGGCTGCTTGTAGATTCCTCCTATAGTATTGTTTTTGCCTTCTGTTGCATCACAAAATTTAGGGCTGGGTAACCTGCCTTATCTTAGTGCTCCATTATCTCCTACTTTCCTATATCTGGACTTCTTGTCCAGATGCAATATAAAGTCTCACTTTCTGCCTCTGTAGAAAACTAAATGTGATAATCTCATATTCTATATGTATCTTAATTGTCTTTCCCTTCTTTTAAATTATGGATGTAACACAACAGAATATTATGACAGACAGACAGATAGAACTAACTCTCAGATCACTTCATTGGCCATTATGCTTTTTCTTCAACATAACTCTCACAAATGAAAAGTAGAAATTAGTCCAAGTCAAATGCTCTTTGTAAAGAATCAGTTACAAACTCACCCTCATTTTTATGCTTAGTAAAAAAAATATATATATATTATATATTATATATAAATATATATTCTGATCAATTAAAATACGCTCATTTTTAGGTAAGTGTTTTTTGTCATTTTTTTTTTCCAGAGAATTGGACCAGCTCACCTTAGTGAATTATTTTTCTCTTTTAGTTGGTGCTAATGGACTCCAAACCTGTGTTACTCCATCGGATGTAAGTCTCCTAACAAATAATAATCACTAAATTCTAGTATGAATTTTTAAGCAAAGAATGTGTACTAAAATGGATGAAACATCATGCTTCATTTTCTCATGCTGATTTTCCGAGTGAATAATTGCAAGCCAAGATTAATGTCACCCCAGAAATCTGGCATGCTTATTTGTGAATGCACTAATGAGTATAGTTTTATTATTATTCAACCAACTCTAATGCCTTAGTGTAAGTTTTGTCTTTCCCAGCTTCTCTCTCCTATATATTTTTTTTTTCATTGGCTTTGCTATCCTTATTAAAGGACAGTAGATTTTGGCTTTTCTTTAAGTCACCTGAGTGCTGCTAGCACTATAACATCATAGATACTGCTTTCCTTATGCTGTTTAAACCTGTCTCCTTACTAAGCCCTGGTGATGGATGCAGTAGACACATGGGATAGGCAAAACTATTATACCATGAGCGTTGGATGTACCTTTTTTTTTATTTGCTCTTGATTGTTGACTGAATGGTTCAGTTAAAAAATATTACCTATCAAAACTGAAACCACTGGATGGTTAATTCATGCAAATATTCAGTAAGCAAATTAGGAAGAGTTTCCAAATTGCATATTTTAAGGGGGAAAAAAGTGGGTTGTCTTTACATTGTACAAGGTAAAGCCATTAATTCAAGTGATTTAAGGTTAAAATTTGCACATTGCTACAACTCAGTATGGTCTACAGCACAACTAACTCAAGGCAGAGAACTCTGATTTAAGATGAATGATTTAAGATCATTAAATGAGGGATTTCAGTTAAAATGTGACCTGCTTCTGTCCAGGTGAGTTTTGTTTTGTAAAAGCTGTTTTGCCCATGGTTAGCTCTGCCATCTCTCAGTGGAATGGTTGAGATGGAAAAGAACTGAGATTAACTGTTGCATTACATTGGTCAGAGATTCAGGATGCCACTTGATATTGAGTGGGTGATGAAGTACATAAAATTCCATGTTGTTAAATGCAAGGAAAGGAAATGGGGGGAAAAAAATCCTAATTTCTTATGCTCAGTAATGAGCTTTCAGCAAGATGTGAGAAAGATCTACTCGGGTGGGAGTCCTGGGAGTCATCTCCATAGAACTGTCTCATCAAGTTACTGTAGGTATCACAGTCTGAATAGTCTGTGAGGTGTTTGTCATCACCATCTAAGGTGCATGTTTAGACTAGCAAAGATGCAGCAAAAGGCAGTAAAGGTGATTAACTGTATAGTACAATTAGTCCCTCCATATAGAATTGTTCCCTTTGGATTCTCCTGTATGGAAAAGGAAACTCTGCTGTGTTAAAGGTGCATCAAAGACTGAGTTGCAAGGAGAAGGTAAGTAGGGAACAAGCTGATCACTGTATTTCTCACAAGATAAAATAAGGATCCTTAAAATATTTTAACAGGTCACAGATTTAATATAAGCAAAATAAACTACTATTTCATATGATAAATATTTATACTATGGAGATACTTGCTATGGGATAATGGGATGTGTGAAGCTTACCTAGGTTCAAATAGCCTAGTTCATGGAAAAAAAAAGTATAACCACTAGATACTGAAGAGTTTATTATATATTTTGCATTGATAAGTCTACTTGACTTGTTCATACATTTTGTTTTTCCCAAGCAGGCTGCACTTGGAGTGGGATTACAGAAGCAGCTTGGTTTTTCTCCTGCTTCTGTTCTGTCATTATGTTGTAATGATTTCAGAAGGATTGTGAAAAGGATCCCAAAGACTGGACATCTAAATTAATTCCCTGTCAGGGCACCAAAAAGGGGTCAAAGAAGCAGTTAACTTGCAGGCTAACACTTTCAGACCTGTACTGGCCGTCATCTGGATGAATTTGTTTCAGCAAAGCCTGCTGAAGTCCCTAAGAAATACTTGCATGGAAGTTGCTGCAAAAATCTGAATTAATTTCTGTATCTGTGTTGCCCTGGACAGGATTAAGATGAGTGTAATATTAAGATGGCAGAAAGCTGAGGAAGGATGTGGGGAAAATTAGAAGAAAAATAAAAAGGAAAAAAAAAAAGATCCCTACTTTAGCTACTGAGAGCAAATCAGATAAGGAAATGCCTGGCAATGTTCACAATAATTCAGACATTGTCCCAGCCCTTAATTACTGGAACAGGCAAGTGTGGACCTGGTAGGAGGGAGGTGGATTGTGTCTGTGCGCTCCATCTGCTGCCTGCAGAGACGGGCACATTCCAGGCCAGGTGTTGCTGAGTATTGCTCTTGTCTAGCAGCAAGATAAGTTTAATTAAAGGGCTAATTATTCCCACTCTGGAACGGACCTATCGTTGTACTTGTAGTCGCATTCTAAGTCTTTTCCTCTGGTGCTCATGCTTTATACATTTATCTTCCATTGTCACATTACTGACTTGTTTTGCTTAAATGAGGATAAGTCTTTGGTGAGTGTGAAAATTGGAAACAAAGGGAATTAGCACAACTTGAGTCTAGGTGATACTTCATTGTAATGGCATTTGTCAGCACAAAAAGGCATTTCATGTTGGCTTTCTAACTTTCTTGGAAATAGGTGTTTTACAGTGTGGTAACTAAGAGCTCAGATCAGTGGGGAATTGGACCCAGATGTTTGTGTTCTGCTGCAACTATTAAGAGCAACAGGCAAAACTTTCAGTTAAACCAGGAATAACCCACTCTCCAAATCACTGCTGTATTTACTTCAGAATAACAGACCACGGGATTATGTCTATTGAAGTTTTACCCTTGTTTTTTTTAAATTGTATGAAAGCTATTGTGTAACCCACACTTGCTTTCCTTGTTTTTGTGCACTGTGGAGAGCTCTGATTCTTCTCACCACTAATGTCAGATAGTAATCTAAGTACTATAAACATGCTTTTCAAGATGGAATCTTACCTTTCTTTTGAGTATTTTTGACCTTACTTAGACATTTTATTTATTTATCTATTTAGGTAAAACCATATTTTCAAGACAGGTCTCTTTCCTCAAGCTCCTGGAATTTACTGTCCTGTCATAAACCAAAGGATATGTCCTGTTTTCACAGGGTCCATAGAATGGAGGGACATGGATCGCCTCAGTGTCATGCAGTAGAGAGCTGTTTGTTGGAAACAAAGAGTACTTCAAGGAAAACCCATCTTTAAAACCAAGCAGCTTAATTGTATTTTCATTCTACAGTTTCCCAGATCACAGTGAGGGCTTTGGGGTCTGCATATGCCCTGATAGACTGGAAAGGAAAACTAGGCTCCTCTGCCTAGTTTTGTGCCTATGACATCTTAAACAAAAGTGACAATTTCCTCCAGGCTAAGACCTTTATTTTACATCATTTTGGACCTTTTGTTGGATAAATCTTTGAGTCAGGTCACATTGATATGTGAGATCCTCCCCCCACTCCCAACCCCTCTTAAACTTCAAAAGACCCATTACTCATATAGCTGTAGCATTCAAGGCTTGCATTAATTACCCACTAATGGCTTCATGTTTTTTGCAGGAAGCTCTTCATATTTTACTCCTGGAGCAAGAACTATCCCTAGGATGGATAGGGATATACATACCATGTTTGTAACTTTAATATAACCTCTGAATATTCCATGATCCATAATGTCTGTCATGCTGGGCTTGGGCCCTGTTGCTGATGAACTGCCTGGGGCACTATGTAGCGAATACATTCTTTCACAGGCTAAAACAAAGCAGAGAAAACCATATAATTAATTCCAGTCCTGTAACATTATGGACTCAGCAGAAGTGCCATTTCTTTACTAGGAGAGCTGTAAGAAGACACTTTTGAAACCACACAGCTTAAGTGATAGCAGCCACCAGTCAAAACCCAAACATGTGTCTGTGCATGAAACAGGCAGATGTGGAATATATGTGCTAAAGCTTTGGAGTGTTCTGTAAAACACATTCGTAGAAAAGACCATGAAATTTGAGAGACAGAAGTGCAAAATGTGTTGTGAAAATAACTTCAAGAAAACCTAGAGAGAGATTTTTGGGCTGAGTGCTGGTCAGAAAGGTGATAGTGTGAGCAGTTATGTAGACCAATCTTTTCTCACAATTTGCAAGGAAGAATGGGACTTTTAATGTACTTTGGAAACAAGAAGGATCTGCTCATTTACTCTATCTTCAGGTTTTTTTCCCTTTACACTAGAAAACACATGCAAGTGCCACAATTTTTTGGCTTTCAAGGTCAAGGAGGGATAATAATAATAATAATAATCTACAATCTCTGGAAGCTCATGCAAGCTATATAGGATTTATTATACTTTGATAGGGAATAATTAGGCTCTGAGAACTCCTACCAAAGTTTTCAACATAAACATGTCTAACTTGCATCCCACAAGTATGATTGAAAGACAGGGAAGGGAAACCCCCCAAAACCACAATTAAAATTTTTTTGTTCCACAGGGAGACCTGAAAATCTAAAGCAGTGGCAGTGGGATTCAGACTTGGCAATGCTTAGCTAGGGGGATGTTAATTTGATTCAACTTAAATTTCGAAAATACAGTGTTTCAGCAGGCATACCTATTACAGCAGCATTGTGAAACCAAAGTAAAGGTACATGATGTTCTTGTCAAAGTGAACATGGGAAGGACAGGGGCAGCCAGATAGCAGTGGAGAAACAACTTTTTAGGGACCTCTCAGAGAACCTGCGTGTGTTTGAATTTATAGGGTCCAGTGGAATTCACCCAAAGGTGATAAAAACATCGGCCAATGTGATTGTGAGGCTGCTGTTTATGAAACATCATGGCCATTTGAGAGAGGTCTCTGATGACTGTAAAAAGGCTGATGTTACTCCAGTCTGCTAGAAAGGCAAGGAATGGGACCCAGGCAACAGTTAGCCCAGTCAGTCAGTCTGTAAGTCATGGAGCATGTCTTCTTGCTCCATATTAAACCTATGCTTAAAAGAACAAAATGATGGCACAACTGCCTTGGACTAAGAAATGCCGGCTTGTGTGGATATAGTACAGAACAAAGAGCATTTGTGGAACCGCAGCCATGACTGACTTGGCAATAATCTCTCTCTGAGCAGGTGGTAGGAACTGAGAACTCTGAAGGACCCTTCCACCCATTGTTCTGTGATTTTTGTGGACTGCAGTAAATCAGATGCTGGACTGAAGCAAATGAGGAACTGTCAAAACGTGTATATATGGTTTTTATAAGAAGAGAGGCTGTCTCCTAACATTCAGAGCATAAATCAATCTTCTCTAATTGAATGAGGTCAGAGAGAGAGTTTATAATCAGGAAAGACACCTGGCCTGTAATTGGTCAGCAATGTCCAAATATGGAGATATTAAAAATCTGGAGGCATTTTTTGACAAATAACTTCAAACAGCATTCAGCCACAGGTAATGCAGGTCTCAGAAAATATCCCACTGATGTTAATTTTTCCAGCCTGTGTCACTCAGGCAGGCTCAGTTAGGAGCCTTCCTTCCCTTAAGCTGAGTGCCTGGGACAGGTCTGAATATGGCTCTGTGCTGTCCTGGTGGGTTTCACTTGCAGTGGATTGCAGAAGCCACATGATAATTTTCTGGCATTGTCTGGTATAAGAGTTTGAAGCTGGGAGGTCCATATCCTACACTGAAGCTTTCAGACTGTAATTCAGGATGGACTGATGCATCCAGTTGGCTACAGATCCAACCAGTTCTGCAATATGCCTGGACAGCCCTTGCTTTATTTTCAACTTATTTGGCTAAGAAGCTTGTAGAGTAGCATGAATTTTACAGCATTCAGGAAAGCCAAACACCTTGCACCATCCTCAGGGATTGAGGAGATGTTTAAACCAGCCTTGTACAGGGTGTTAAGATGCTTCTTCAGATGGGACAGCTTTTCTGACCTGGTAAGATGTATACCTAAGTGTGTACTGCACAAAAAATGCAACTGGAAAGCCCTTTAAAAACAACCACTGGCACTGAGTAAACACTGTCCCAATCAGCTGGTCAGATCCTGCATGTGGAAGCCCTTTGTGTTCATTATTCATGAGGGCAGTATGACATCAGGATCTGTGAGCTTTATGTACAAAGAGTTCTGAACCCCCCCTGAGAGAGTATTTCCTATAGAAACCCGAGTCCACAAACTGAATGCACCCAGTTGGGGAAAGCAGACACAGAAATAGTTTCTCATTTCTGGTTACAGCTTATTCAGGCAGAGAGCTTGTTTATCTAATATGAATATTTGACCTTTATACTTTTTGGAAGTGATATTTTTTTCCTCTTAATTATGTGGAAGGAGCACTTCCTTTCAGAGCTGTGATGGACTTCTCTATAAATAGCTACTCATATCCCAGAACCTTACACTGAAGCCTTCAGCAAAGTCAGCATCCCTAGGACTTTTTAAGCCTGAGATAGGAACCACGTGGAGTTTAATCATTAATCACCAGTCTTTAATTAACAGCTCTGGGCTTTGAACAAAAGGCGCTTACTGCAAGGCTGCTGAGGGGCCCTGAACTCTTCAGTATGCTTTCTTTCGGGGGACCTAGTGGCCTTCCAAAGGGGGCTGTCAGAACAACCTTCTCCTTATGGGAATGGTCACGCTTCCCAGGAAGAGCAGATGTTTATGGTCTAATCTCAATTTTCACAACTGTCCCCTTTTCTGGTTTCAGACTTGAGTTCTCTCAGTGCAGAGATGCTGCCAGCTCCCCAAGGTGAGTAAAGCAGCAGAGTGTCTCCAGAGTTCTGTTGCCTCCATCAGGTGAGGTAGACCTTAACCAGAAGAAAGTTGCTTCAGGCTTGGAAAATTTTATAGGGGAGTGTTCAAAACTGAACACTCAGGAGAGAAAGAAAACATTGGTATAAAAGTTGACTCAGCCAACATTTTTGTGCATTCCTGCTGCTGTGATTGAAGATATATTTTTAATATAGGTTTCTCACATTTGTAGTCTGGCTTTCTTGTAGTAAAAACTAAAGGGCAGATCCTCAGCTGATATAAATTGGCTCCACTGAAGTTAATGGAGCCATGCTGGTTTGCACCAGCTGAGGGATCTGGCTCATGTTGCAGTGTTTGATACCCCCATTAGATTGCCATAATTATGATACTCATTCAGTAAAATGGTTTCACACCACAATAAAACCAACTCAAAGTATGGAAGATGAAAGGGCTTCCTTTCCAAATGACCTGGTATCTTTCAATGAAATGTCCTTTATTTTCTCTTTTGTCAGAAAATACTCTAAACAAAACATTTTTTTATAGCAAATGTATCCACTCTGACAAAACTTTCCCTGGAAAAGGCTTCTTGTCTTCAGCATCCTGCCTGTCTGGAGGCAGAAAACATGGAGACGAAATTCAGCAACCATGGGTCAGGGCTTGTCAAGGCCTGGGCAAGAAGATTAATTGGATCTTTAAAGGGCAGGGGTGATACTGCAGAGCAGGTAAAGCCCGGAGGTAACCTTGACTTCTGAAAAACGGGAGTTATTGTACTAGTGGGTAGAGCATTGATCATTTTACTCATGCTCTGCTCTGTCTAGTCTAGATCTGTCTGCACTGGGAGAAGGAGCCAGTGCAGTTGTATAAAGCTGTGCCCTTCGCTGTCACGAGGTAAATGACGTGTTGGTGGTTTTCCTCCTTGTGATCAGCTCTTCAGCAAGTAGCAGAAGTTGCTGGGCTTGATGTGTAGGGAGCATGATAACCTCTGCTGACTCATTGCTTGAAACTGTTGAGCACCAAAGGGAGTAAAAAGACACAAAGCTAACTGAAGGCAGTTGGATGAGTAGCAAGGTCCCTAGGATGAAATATTCTGTGTGCCATAGCGCTGCTGAACTGCACACAGGCTCTTCGGTGCCAGGAGGGATTTTTACAGGGACATTGCTAAATGGAGGCAGTAAATTTCACTTTAAAGGACCATGAATTGAAGCTTTTGGCTAAAAGCTGAAATGTTGTTACTCTTTACTGGGCCCTTTTAACTTCACTTGGAACAGGATAATATATTTTACTTCTAAGGCCCTTGGAAGTTGAAGGCATTGCCTGTAGCAGGTCTCATTCAGCTCTTTGAGAGCTGGAGTCTTGTGGAGCAGAGTCCAACACTGAGGTAGACCTTTCAAGGTGAATATGAAACCAGACCAGCCTTTCTGGGTAAAGGGGAAATACAAAAAGATCCCACCAGTGGGTTAGAGAGAGGTGTGGGTTACACTTCTACTGTCTGTGAGGTGTACTGTGCCACTGCAAAATTAAAAGCTAAAGGGACACACGCATGTGTTACAAAGGCAGAAAAAATAATGTCCAATGCCCTGTAAATTCAGTTGAATCCTACTTCCAGACCTGAGCTGGTCTCCTAGCAGCAGTGATATGTATGCTGATTCAAAGTAGTTGTTTTCTCCTACAAACTCTTTGAAACAAGCTAACCTGTTCTCAGTTTTGACCCTTCTGGGGACATGATCCAATTTTGATCTGTTTATGCCCTCTGCTTTTTTTTTAGGGAAAAACTTTGAGCTTGCACTAAACTCTATTCAGAAGAAGCAAAACTTTTCTTGATAATATCTAGTTGCAGCTTACTGCAACTGCTTCTAATATATGTCCTCGATGTTTGAAGTATTCCTTAACCTGGGATATTCAGTGTGTGGATGACACACTTCAAGTTCCTAGTAAAGGTGGAACTAGAATGCCTTTGGCATCTATGGTTCTTCTCTTTCAGGTCTTAATGAAATATCAGAAATTCTCACATTCTCCACAGGCTGACAGTGGAAGCTGTCCTGGATGTTTGCTCAAAGGCAAGGCTCTGGGACCAAGAGAGGACCCTCCCTTTCATCATGAGCATTGTACAGTTAGGGTCTGAGTGCCTTGGTAATGGTAGGCTCTGGTTACCAAGAGGGACCAGGGATCTTATGCTAGCAGGTGATATTTAAAAGGTTTTGAAAGAAAGACCCAGGCTGGAAGGCTGAGGGGACAGGAGGGTATACATGGATGTTATTTTGGGATAGATGTGCCCATTTCTTACATTAATTAGAGAAAAAGATGATTGATCTGAAAACATTTGGAGAACTCGGGTATCTTAGCTTCCTTAGCCAGACACTTGTGGCCAAGACCTGGAGCCTAAAGAGCCTCAGTGCTCCTGGGTGTCAGTGCCCTACTCCTAAGAAGAGGAGGCAGATCCTATACCACAGCTGGGGCAGTGGGTGAAGAAAGTTGTTGCTACTTGTAATCAGGCAAAGAAAAGCTTTGGAGCATATGGACCCCAATGTGTGGTCCAAGTACAGCAGCTTGGTGAGTGTCCTGCAGGGAGACTTTTACTAGCAATGCAACAACAATTCATCATCGCCTGAAGGTTTGATGGGTCTGTTACTCCTCGTCTTAATTGACCTCGGCTGGAGACCTGTGTTTCAGGCCAGCTTAGTCACAAAGGATTTGGTCTGTGCCTGGTCCTTAAAGAGGATATTTATCAGAAAATCACATGATTAATGGAACTGAGTGGCCAGGAATTGAGTTAACAGAACAGGGATTTTGGCAGGTACGAGGCACTGGCAAAGCCAAGTCCCAAATCTGGGCAGGCAGTGTCCCTGGCCTTGATGGGGTGCACCACTGGCTGGGTGGCAGCGGCTTTAGGAGGTTAGGGAGGAGGTTGTCTGCTGGCAGAACTGAAGGCATGAAAGTCTTGGTATATTTGGTTAAAAACACTGTGTGTGGATTATTAATCCTTCACACAGCAGTGCCAAAATCAGGAATGTTCACAGTCCTTTGTCAGGAAGGACAAAAGTAAATAGGAGGTTAACAGAAGTTGCTATTCTCAAGTAAATGGTGACGGAGGGTAAGGAATAAATGAACAAATAAAGAGAAATAATCAAATACTTTCTTTCTTGCCTGCTTTTTTCCCCACTCTTATTTCTTTTTCCCTCCATGTCAACACCAAACAAGACAGGACTAAAATTAATGGGGAAAGCAGCAATTAGCAAATTAGGTTAGCGGCGTGTTGCAGTGTGCCATGGCTGCCAGGTGTGAGGGGCTCTGGCAGTATATTTATTAATGGCTGTCAGAAAAGTGACACTTTGATGAATGAAGCTGGGTAATCGGCACCCTCCGACAGAGAGCACCGAGAGGCCTCAACATGCTAAACTGCAAAATCAAACCTTTTTTAACCCCCATACAAAAATACAAAAATACAACAGAACAAATTGCTGCAAGAGGAATGTGTTCCATCAGGAGCTGGAGTTCACAGTCTTCTCTAAATTTCTTTCTTTCTTTCTTTCTTTCTTTCTTTCTTTCTTTCTTTCTTTCTTTCTTTCTTTCTTTCTTTCTGTCTGTCTGTCTGTCTGTCTGTCTGTCTTTCCTGCCTGTCGGTCTTTACTGTCTGTCGGTCTTTCCTGTCTGTCTGTCTTTCCTGTCTGTCTTTCATTCTTTCCCCTCTCTCTCTCTCCCTCCCTCCTTTCACAATTGTAAGGGAGGAGATGTCAGGTATCAAAGTTTTTCCTTTCTTTGTAATCCGGGACTCAAGAATTTCTAAATGTGGGCAGCTTAAAGCCACATAGCCCACTCTGCTGGGCTGTGTCTACCTCATTTGTATTGTCATAGCCAAGGGTGCTAAGCTCACACCTTCTGGTCTTTGCCCTTTAAACATAATGGCTTTAATAAGTTATAATTTGAAGTTGCAAACCATCCTGTGTACATTATTAGTGCCTCGGTCAGTAATTGCTCTGCTCCTAATTAACACCACTGATGTGTGCTGACCAGGAGCCTAAATGGTGTACAGGAAAAGGGAAAATGCAATAACCCATCAGGTGAAACACCTCCAACATAGTTTCACCAGGTGGGTTGATGCATCCTGATGATTAAACTCTTGATAGTTTTAGCTTTGAGTCTCTTCTGATTAATATATTGTTACTGTTGGAAGTCAATTAGGTTGGTGATCATTTAGGAGCATCACTACATGACACATGAGGGGTGTTGCATGCGTGGCAGGCTGCGGATCCACTGGGGCAATGCAAATTGCTGCTGGTTGCTGTGTAAATTCACAGGGCTCTGAAACCTCAGCCAAGACTTTAGGAGTTTTCTTTTAATTTTTTTCTTTTTTTTTCTCCATCAAAAAGTCCTTGAGGACATTAGTCTAGCTGCTAGGAGAGCATCTGGATAAAAGATCACTCTGCAAAATGCTGGGGTACATGGAATTTGTTCCCAGGTTTTTCAGACTTTGTGCTGCACACTGGAGGAAGGGTTTGTGCAGCACTTCAACAGCTCAGCACAGAGCAGTTCAAATCCCCCAACTCCATGGACAAATTGAATACAATTTTATAAAATCCTGGTTCTGGTTTTGGCCAGCTTCAAGTACTGTGTAAGTTTTGATTAAAAACATGAGAACAAATGTAAATCATAGCCCAGGCATTCATCTGTTCTTCTAGTTTGAAATGAAGCTGAAGGATTATTCTGGAACTATCCATCAGGATCTGCGGGCTTGTTAAATTTAGATTGGCACTTGAGGCAGATCTGAAATACTTCTTATGTTTTAATAATTGTATTTAGTTTCCTAATTTGGCCGGTAAGTTTATTGGAAGATAATTAAACTTTTAAAAGCATAATCTGACCAGGTGGTATGAAATACTTTAAAATAAACTTTCTTTCTGAAACTTTGCTCTGTTTTCGCTCCCTCTCTCACCAAAACAGCCCGTCTGCCCAGCCCCAACCTGCGGAGCTGCACGTTCTTAAACCAAACAATTCCTGAATGAAACCAGGTTCTTCCCTTTGCACGGATAAAGTAAATAGATCTGTGCCAATAAAAACCAGCAGAGCCACCAAGTGCAGCCGGCTACTCGTGTTGGTTGTTGGCACCAGCCTGCTGCACGGCCCAGCTGGCACAGCTGCTGTGCTTGTGTGTTTTTGGGGGTACAGCTGCTGTGTCTGTGTGTTTTGAGGGGTGCCCGGCAGTGCTGTTGCTTCCCTTTGTGGCCTCCCTGGCAGCAGCAGAGGCTCCACACTCTCTGCAAGGATGATGCTTCCAGGACTCAGCATGCCAAAGGTTGCTGATGGGTTGTGCTTTCAGGCAAGGATGGATTTGGTTTAAGGTTGGTATTGCTTGGAACTGTTCTAATTGAAAAAATAAATAAGTTTAAAAAAAAGTAGTTGTTTATAAATTATTCCAAGGAACAAGAGAATCTGTTATCAAGTTGCTTTTGTTTCTTAATGCAACTTTTATTGTTGTTACTAAAGGATGCATGAGAGTCTTGTTTGCTTGTACACGGAACAGCTGAACAATCAGAAGCAGATTCATTGCTGTTTTTACTGACTCTTCCAGCCAGCAGCATGTTCAGCCCAAGCTCCAGGCTCAGCAGTTGTGCGGCCAGTGTCGTCAGCTGCCCGTGGGCTTATCTGCTATCCTGACTCTTCCTCTTTGGAGGCAGTGTTGTTTCAGGTGACAGTTTCAGTCAAGTGAGCACATTTTCCAGTTTCAATGGGATTTAACCTGACTGCTGATGTTCTTACAAGTGATTCCTGAGTTTTGGGTAAGTACAGTTCTATGGTTCTAGTTTTGGTGGTTTGCAGAAGTTTATGGGTTCACTGCAGACCAATAAATCCATGTTTTCTAAGTCCTCCACTAGCATGTACACTACCTAGGTGTTTTTCACACTCCACTGCTCACTCTGGCTGGTTCCTTTCCTGTTTTAAAGAGGATTTGCTGCTCTTCATGTCCTGCATTATATGAGTTTGCTCTTCTGTCACTGGGGAAGCATGCATCAAACATTTTTCTCAATTATTTTGGTGCTTATAGTTTACATTTACTTCCTATTGACTTGCACAGGAGTGAGCAAGGAGAGGACCTCTGACTTTATTCTTGTCTGTTGTGATAAGGAAGCCTTCCAGCTCCAGCAATCAATCACCCTGCACTGATAGCAGCTCAAAGATGAATGACTTGTCCAGGCTGAGCTTGGCTTGGCTTTACAAGGGAAAATACTGCTAGAAGTCCCCTCTGTGTCTCAGCTGGGTGTGTTGGGAGAGTGCCTTTAACCATTGCTCAATCTGGCCCCAGTACTGAAATGGTCTGCTCACATAAGCTCCTGCTCCTCTATGAATATGTCCTGGTTTTACTGGGATGGGACCATAAGCCAGCCATGTTGTGCTGGTCATTAGCAGTTTGAAGTCAGACAGGAGCTGAAGCTGGGAGGGGCAAAAGCCAGGACAGCTGCCCCAAACTGGATGCAGGTGTATCCCAGACCACAAGCAACATCATACTCAGTAAAAAGGGGGAAGATTGCTCTGGATGGGTCTGTTCCTGCTCCTCTGCATGCCCGGAGGCTGTCTCTCATTATCCTTCTCAAGAGGGCTGCCTTCCCATGTGTTGTGATTGCCATACAGTCACTGGACCGAGTATAATTTTGTTTACTTTATACTGGCATTGGTATTAACTTTAGTTGGGCTTTTAGTTGGGTAAACTAATTTCATTGTCTCATCTTCTTTTTCTGATCCCCCTTCACAGCTGGGCAGGTGCCATCAAGTGATAGATCAACTGCTAGAGTTTAGCCCCAGATATGGGCTAAATGTAGGCAGAAGACAAGTATTTTTTCATAATACTGTGCTTGGTATCCACCTGCCCAAGCTGTTTTCTGTTTTGTCGTTGATGTCAGCTCAGCAGTGCTGTCATTTTCTGGATATATGGTGTGTAATTAATGCAAATGTCACTTCCAGGTTGATTTCAAAGACTAGATTGAGAGTCTGAGAAATTATTTCAGTCAATGCCTTAAGATTTTGATTTTTAGTTTTTAATTAAGAAAACTATCATCTCAGTTGCTTGGTTTGGAGATACATTTGGAGGGAAATTGCTGTGTTTATATTTTTAAGGACAGACAGACAGACTTGACTTCTCATTAAAAATTTAGAACTTGGGTTCCCACACCACCAGCCAGGGCAGCTGGGTGCACAGGGCTGGCTGGCTCTTCCCAGACTGTGGCAACACTGCCATGCCCAGCCTTCTCCCTATGTACCCTAAGGAAGATGATTTCCTTGTGATGGCCTCAGGAGGTGGTGGTTGGTTGTGCTGCCAGTCAGAGCTTGGCCTGAGGAGCTGGAGAATTAGAAGGACATACTATGACTTGGCACAGAGTCCTCCCCCATGCTTCTCACTGCCACTCAAGGCTGGCTGGGCCAGGCAGAAGTGTTGGCTGGGATATCTGTATTTTATTATACCTGTTCTTTCTTTCACAGGAGTAGTAAGTCTGCTTTATGGGAGGCCCTAAGTGACTCATAAGAAGCATAGAGATTGGTTTTAGCCACCTTTGCTCCCTAGGACATTGCTGTCCCAAACACTGGAGCAGAATGCCCTGGCACAGGCTTTGATGAGAGTACATCCTGAGAACAGCCTTCTCATTTAGGGGTATCCTCTCATACTGTCCTCCTGAGCAAATATGTCTGAGGCTCTTCTCTGAGCCTCACATGCCAATATACTTTAATTTTACTTGGTTATTTGCAAAAGGGAAGAGTGAAGGATGCTCGGGCAGCAAATGCTTCTCTTTGCTTCCTTTTTGCCTCAGCTGTCAAAAGTGATATTAGTGATTAGTTTCCCTGCACTGATCATTCCACAAAGCCCATTCCACCAAGCAGCAGGACTTGGTAGTGAAGCTCCCTACAGAGCTCACATCCCATGGGTCACCTGAGGAAATGGGTGGCTTTTCTCCATGAGGGTGCCATGATCCCACTTCTAGGCTACCCCTTTCATGTGTGAACACAGCAGGCTCTGCCTCCACATTCTGGACACGTATATGTTTTGATTTTTATAGGATTTTTTTGGTTGGTTTGGGGTTTGGCTTTTTTTTGAGAGAGTGAATATTTGAAAACATTGAAGCTACTGTTTCAGTGGATTTTCCAAGCATTGTGAATATTTTATTCAGAATAATCTGCAGGAGTGTCTCGGGCGGGTGAGATGTGATCAGGGCTGAGCATGTCCATGTGTAGTGTCTCCGGTGATATACAGAACTCCGGTGCTGCAGCCACCATTAGTGTTAATGGTCTAAACCCCTTTACATCAAGCTGAGAATATACTCCCACTAATTGTGTACCAGCCATCCCCAGGGACCTGTGTGAGATTGATGCATCCGAGCAGAGGCGCTTTCAGTGATACGATTCCTTGGGATAAATAAATAAGGAGCTAAAGTTAGACACTAGTTCAGGAAGGCTGAGTCAGTGCCAGCATTATAACATTGGGAAATCAGGTAAGGGTGATGCCAACCTTTATCCTCTTGGTTCTGGCCTAGTCCACTGTTGCACGGTACCATCTTCTGAGCCATATATTACCACTCAGCCTCACTTTGATGATGTATGATGCCCATAGATCCTTATAGCGGGAGTGCACTCTGATGTATTGCGTCGATACATCATGGACAGGGTTCACCCGGGTGATGTATTAGTGCCCTGAGAATGTATTACTCAAATGCTGGTATTGTTCAGGGATAAAGCCAAGTCAAGGAGTGGATTCAATTTAATTACAGTGGAAATGATAGCCAGGAGCACTTTGGTGCCGAGATGCTGGCACTCTGTGGAAATATGAGCTGTGGCTCTGGTGCCATTGAGTCACATCACAGTGTTCCATGAGAAGAGGCACCATATTTTAAAGGAATCAGAGAAATAGGGGAGGATAATTTTGAGAAGTTTGTAGAGCAGTCGCAGAGTGTGCAGAAAGCTCCTGAGCAGGTGATGCTGGTAGGCAGTGGTGTACAGAGGTCACTTCTGCCTGCCTGGTAGCTGTGAATTCTCAGGGTGGAGAAGATGGCTCAATATCTTGGTAAGTGTGAGGGAAGGTGGTTTTTTAAAACTCTTTTTGGTAACCTGCGACACTAACTTGCTACACCCCTCTAACCAGCATGAAGTACACACCAACAAGAGGCTGTTTTCCCCACCAAGGAGATGGGCTTTGAATCCAACCTTATGTGCGAATATTTTCTGTCGTAATTGGTAGGATGTTTTGATAACAAATTTGAAGAGAATCTGTAATTTCCTTGGGCTTGCTTACATAGGTGTCATAAAAAACCTGAGGAGAAAGCACCTAGATCTTTAAAAGAGACACTTGACTGTCTTTGGTGGGGAACTGCTGAGTGTTGGAGTCCAGTGAAAACAGCTTTGTAAAGAATCCAGAAATGAGAAAGTAATTCCTGTGACAATCTACACCTGATGCTTGTCTCTGGTTAACTCTTTTCCTCTTTGTGTCTCTCACACCTCTTTCTGCTGCTTGGTATTGAAACAAAAATATAAATCTGCTTTACTTTAAAATCAACTTTTCTTCTAAAGAAACTCCTGCCTCTTTGTCAGGGGTTTTATCTTTTTTTTTTTAAAAAAAAAAAAAGAAAAAAAAAAAGAAACCTGTACGTATGTTATCTGCTTGCCAAAGGATGGCATGCCTTAAACCATCTGCTTTTTCAAACATCCTTCTTTGCAATGGAAGGTCCTCTGGGAACACAGACATTTGAGAATTAAGGGGAAATTTCAGAAATCATTGGTTTAGTGCATCACATCTGTTGTGTTTCTCTGAAAGCTCAAAATATGTTATTTTAACTGCAGCAAGATATGAAAATGATTTTGTTTTGGATAAAAAAAAGGCTATAATCCTCCTTCCACTAACATGAAGAGGATCTGCATGTAGTCAAATCTGACCCACTCTCTTCCAGAAGAGTTTCTGATTATTGATTATCAGAGATATTTGACTATTCTTTTAGAGGAGTGTTTACATCAAACCAGGGATAGCAGGGTGGCAGCAATACATGGCTTGTGTTCTGTGTTTTGTATCTAGAAGCCCAGGCATTTTCCAGGGTAGATAACCACAAGTTTGCAGTTGAGAAATTTGCAGCACAAACAAATAAAGTGACCTGTGCAAAGTTATGAAGGAAACTGGTGGCACAGTGTGGAACAGAAACCTGATGGTCTGATTCACTCCTCTTCTGACATTCCTGTCATTATTTCACTTTTTTATCTTGACTTTATTGTTTCAAATCAGATCTGCTCCTGCCTTCCTATTGTTTATGGCTCTTAAATCTGTAATTTTCTGCAGTCCTGTAATGGTCAGGAAAATGTTGGGGGTTTTTTTCTTTCCCTATGAGTTTGTCGATAACTCAGATATGCTGATTATTCTTTATTTTTGGGTGAAGAATGGGCAAGGGTCAGTTTGACAGACAGGAACAGTGGATTACTTCTCTGCATAGTACTATGAAGGTTCCCCTCCTGCTCCTTGACAATTGAACCCCATCACAGCCACACCAGCAAGCAAAACAACACAGATACTCTTCGGTCTAGTTGTTGCTTTAAATGCAGAAGAGAGGTGATGTGGCATGGGACAGCAGGTATTTACACTGCCTCTTGCAGATTCTGGGCTTGCTATCTTTGGAGAATGTCATGCAGTGCTCCTGAGCATGTCCCTTCAGGGCAAGCTGCCCCATATTACTGGAAACACTGGTGTCCCCATCCATGCATGGCCCTATAGGCCATATCATCTTCTGATAACTCTTGTAAAAGTTTCTATAAATAGAATTTCCTCCTGCCCAAGTGTTCTTGCTAGCTCAGCTGTTTTATTTTTAACAGAAAGGCATGTTGATGTTAAGCAGAAATAATTAAAAAAAAAAATCTCTATTAAACGTAAAAAGATGCTGTGTCTGGGTAAAAAGGAAAGGTGCCCCTTAGATATTTTTAAAGCTTCCAAAAATAGTTTCAAGTCTGTGACAAAGCTTATTGAGCAGGAATAGTTGTGGACAGCAATTCTACAATGGAAAGGTTCATATCTTCTCCTGCTTCTGACTGGAATCTCCAAGAAGCGAGATGGGTTGAACAAAGACCTCTAAAAGGAATTAAGTAAGGGCTGATCTTTAGAAGACTTGATAGCAGCACTGCCCAATTAGTTTTGCCGGTGATCCCATGTGGTTTTCTTTCTGGGTTTGCGACTGCCCTTGGGGTTTGGAGTCTGTTTATGCAATTGAGTCTTCATTGGAGACCTGCAGCCCCACTGTAAGAGCTTCTGCTGTGCAGTGACGGAGTGACGAGAAAAGGCAGTGAGTTCACCGTCTGGTATTCTCAAGTATAAAGGCAGAAGGAGAAGGAGGGTTGCTAATTTTGCCTTCTATGCACAACTGATATTGGACTTGAAAAAAAATGAAAACTTGGTTATTGTTTCTTATGCTATACCCCTGCACTCTCTGGGTCAGAGCACAACCATATAAGAAGTTGATTCAGCCTCCAGCACAACTAAGGAAGCAGAAAATTGGGGAGGAGGGGAGAGAAGCAGATGGGGATGGGACTCTCCAAGGAGATACATTTTACAAGGTTCCCCTACACACAGTGGGGGCTTTTGTCTCCTTGCTTGTGACAAGCGCCAAGTCAAGTGTTTATGTGTTCATGCCTAGTGAGAGGGGAAAGGTCTCTGGAGAGCTTCCAAAAATTGTGAAAGATAAACTGATTAGTACTAAAATTGCAAAGTAGTCATTTGGTGACTGCTGAACAGCTTATATGGAGAAGACAAGACAGCATTATAAAACAGGGGGTGATCTTCTATTGTTTGTGGTTAGAAAAAAATCTAAGCTTGTTTCAATCCTATAACAACTGCTTTGCTGTGCTAAGCCAGCCTGTGCTTGGGTTCAAGTTCAGTACTTTTCTCAGGTGAAAGTCTGCCCACCTGACTGTAGGGTTTTTCAGAGGAACAGAGACAGCTTTGCTATCCCATATGGCAGAGCACAAGAGGTTGGTTTCTCTTGGACTTACAGTTTTCTTAGCAGAACAGGAATTGGGCAGTGGATTAAGATTTGAGGCTCAGTTCTTATTTCTCCTGTAAATATCCCGTATGACCTCAAGAAAACTGATTTATTGCTTAGCCTTGATTCTTCACCTGTAAAATTGGGAAAAATACTTGCTTTGTGCCCCACTTATTTATATGGGCAGCTCTCTCATGATGGATGCTCTTCCTATGTTTGGTACTGCGAGGTCTCACTCCTTCCTTAGCACTCTAGAGAGCTGTTGATATTGCAGTAATCCTTGTAACGATCATTGAAATAAAATTACTGGAGACAGACCTAACCTGCCTGAGATGCTGGTGCTTTAGATAGAATTTGAATGTAAAGTTCGCCTGGGTCTGGTGACTGTCTTCTGCCCGTAGCTGTCAACATGCACCAGTGGCTGTCAGGATGAATGATGGATTAACAAACGTGTAATGATGTAGTCCCTCTCCAGGAACAAGCAATACTGCCTGAGTGACATGAGTTCCAGATATGCAGGGAATAGGGGTGTGTGGCATTGTCTCACTCAATACCAGGATCTGGCAACTGGAGAGAGCAGTGTTTTTCACCTGTTATGCATATATATACGTGAACCCTTGAAAAAGCAGATTGGAGACATGATGTTCTGTTTTAATTTGTTGTTTGTTTTAATCCAAGGGTATGATGTGACAGCAGAACATGAAACTTCCATGCTGAAAGGCTTCATGCTCTGTTGTTTTGGTTTTTTTTTCCATATAATCTGATTTTATTCAAGGACTGGCTGGGGTTCACTGGACTCCATGAGGTACTTTTGTTTATGGATGAAGCCATGCAGATAAGGATCAAAGGTTGTGTACAGCTGCTGTAGAGCATGCTGGGGCTGTGAGAGGTCGGGTACTGGAGATTAATTTCTTGGCTGGTTAGAGCCAAGGTTCAATAGCAGACTTGGAAAGGACAGTGTTTGAGTTTAGTGCTAGTGAAACCTATAGTTCATTCAGGTCAAGCAAAAGGAAGGAGCTAAGGGGCTCTGCATGTTGGTTGCAGGGGAAGGTCTAATGGTTTAACAATATGTGGCCTCAACAAGACGTATGAGAGTCACTGCCATGAGTGAGCTGCACAGTGCTGTGCTGGGGCAGGGGGGGAGCACAAGGAACCGCAGCCCTGCCCTGCTCCCTCACTTCTGGGAAAGCTGCTGTCTCTGGGGTGAGGGCAGTGCTCTCAGATGAGCAAAGCAGGCATGCAAAGGTGGCCTCATTAATTCTGAATGTGAGGAAAGGAAAAAAGGGAAGCATCAGTGTTTTCTAGATAGTAAAAACAAGTCTGTTTGTTTGAGGTGCAACAGGGAGATGTGTTTTCTTCGGAGGATTTGAATTGTATATTTCAACAAACCCATGTAGACAGCACATGGGCCAGGATTAGAGAAACTTTTCTGTTTGGTTGGATTTTTTTTCTTTGTGTGGATTTTTATTTGTTTCTTTATTTGTTTTACAGTTCTATCTTTTATTTATGTAATATACTTAATTGTATCTAACTACACTGTGATTTTCCTCTCCTTGCTTCCAAAAATGCTTTTGGATTTGATGTTATTTTTTTTCATTTTAGAGAATATATAACAAAAATCTATCCAGGAGAATTTGCTTTGTACGTTCCTATTTTAATTTTAATTAGGTTCTGTGGTGCTACAAGTAACTAACATCTTAAAGAATTTTGAAAATTGTTGCAGACTGACATCTTTTTTGGTGCGGGGAGCCTGGTTGTGTGCAGGTGAGATTTAGTGCAGGTTGTAAGCTGACAGAATCACAGAAGGGGTTGGAAGGGACCTAGAAGATTATCTAGTCCAACTTCTCTACCAGAGCAGGATTGCCTAGACAGCTTGGTTCTATGGATCTCAGTCCAAAATCTGCAGGAAGAAAAATTGTCTTTCATTGATTATTTGTTCTGGAGTTCCCAGGGAATGGGATAATTTGAATAATATCACAGGCAGAACGTTACCATGATACATGATCAGAGTATGCAGATCTCTCCCATGCAGAAGCCAGCAGTTTGACCCTATGTTAGAAATTTCTCATTCTGTGGCTGAGAGTCAAGTGTTCACTGGATTTCCTATTTAAGCATTTTTCTAACTTGTCCTGGCTTAAATTCTCTTTCTTGGAAGTCTCCTGGATCATGTGAAATTTTGTGGGTTTTATCACCTCAATGTGCTTTTCTCTTCTGAAAGTAACAGAAGCTGCACCAAATGTGAACTGAGTGACATGGATTTGCTGATTAGACACAGATAGGATTCCTCTCCAAAGGTGTCCTTGTGTTGTCTCCATCCATTAAACTTGCCTTGAAAGCTATTGACACACCTCTGCAGTCTCTGCTGGTAGAGTTATTCTACTCTTTGTAGAAGTAAATGCTTGTTGGGTCACAAAGACTGACCTGATCATGTAGTGATTAGAATCATCACCAGAGATTTGGATCTCTACTTCAAATCAATTGCAGATGTCTGTCTTCTCTCAGATGGTTGCTGTGCTGAAATCATGGTGATCTGCTGATCTATTGAGACAGTCTTCTGAAAAGTTTCTGGATTTGCCATTATGTAAAGTCAGAAAAAAAACCCCCAAAAAACAACAAACAAACAAAAACCAAAACCAAAAACCCAACCAGGTTTCTTATTTTTAAATTTGTTTAAAGGTTGTTTTCTTGACCAGTTCAAATTAGCAACACACATGAAGGAGCCTGGATGCTTCTTCAGAAGCCATTACTGTAATTATTTTTGTAAAGTTGCCTCTCATGGAAATAAATTCTGAAGAGGATTTTTTTACCTTGTGAATCAAAGTTTCAATCAATCTCTAAATCTGAGCCTGATATGTAGCAGTGGAAGGGGCAGATTATTCCATTTTACCTGTTGCAGGACTTGTTGATCCTCCTCTAAAGCATCCTGTAGTAGCTGCTATCAGAGGTAGGAGAGCAGAGTCAATGAAGCCAGATCTGCTCTGTGTAAGCTCTCATTCTGGTGGTTTTCAATATGACTTGCCATCTTTAATACTTTTTAACAATTTTAATTTTCCTCCAGAACCTGTGTGTTCCAGCTGGATTTCTCTAACAGAGATCCCAAAATGATTTTTCACTAGAACTGTGTGAAATATGTGAGTTTGTAGGGACTGATGGAAAACTGTCACAAACAGATATGCCACTTCTTTGCTTCCTGATTACATGCCAGGTCTGTAACCTGTGGTAAGTTAGTCTTCCTTGGTTTTTTTTCATTTTGTGTTCACCTTGTTTAGGCACTAGCTTTATTTTAATTTATGCTTTTATGCTTTATTTTAATTTATTTATTTAATTTATGCTTTTTCTTCTGTATGTTCTTTTGTGATTATTTTATTTATTTATTTATTTTATATGGTGAAAAAGCTGCACATTGGAGATGAAAGCATCTCCATATGCTGCTAGCCCCTGACCTGATCCATTCAAAACCAACTTACAACCTGTGCCCCTTAACTGCTCTTCAAATGCTGCATAATTCTGTAGGATCATGCAGTTATGATGGTATTTAAGAAAGTCATATCACATTATAAAGGTAATTCAATATATCCATAATTTTACCAATATGAATGCAGAGAACATGAGTGCTGTGGAAAGTCAGAGCCCTGGCTGTGAAGGGACCTTTATGGAAAGATGGGAGATAAGTAGCTCCTTGATTTTGCTGCTGTACTGCCCCTTCTCAAATCAAAATCAGCATTGTTTTATCAGCCTCTTAGTCCCATACCATTTATTTAGTCTGAAATGTGTAGTACAGGATAGCAAAGCAGAATGGCATAATGTGTTGTAGAAAGGATGCTTTTAAAAAGACATAGTTTGCTCTCCTTGCCTTGCAATCGCCCTGCATGTTCTCCCTCTGCTTTTATCACCCACCTTCCTGAGCAGGACTTCAAGTTTGGGATTCAGTCCCTCCATCAAAGTTTTTGGCCACATGAGCAGATGCATTAACATGCTTTCCTTCAAATTCTCCTCTAATTGCTCCAAGAGCTGTGGCCATCAAGCAGAAATCCATTTGGTAAACTCTGCAGCTTGTGGACAACTTTTCTTGCCAGCCATGCATTACGAAGGGCTAATTGTAAAAGTGATGCACCTGCTGGCTCCCTAGGTGGCTGCAACAGAAAAAAAAATATCATAATTTATTAATGATCAAGTCACAAATAGTAATGAAAACAATAGGAGCATCAGAAGGAAGCGCTGCCAGGGGCAGAGGTGCAGGTGCTCTGTGCCCCAAACAGGCTTGTCGGCATTTTTATAAAGCTACTTTACAGCCCTTATCAATTTCCTACTGCTTTCTGTGTACCCCCTGCCCCTTTGCAAATGTTTTGCCTGCACAACAGGCTCAGCATTTCTTGTTGTATGTGATAAAATAGCTGTCACCCTGTGGAGGGAGAAAAAAGGAAAAAAAAAAAAAAAGTTAGGTCCAAAGAAACAAAGCAGAGGAACATGTTTCAGAGCAAACGAACGAGTGCTAATGGAGCCGCTGAGTCAGCACAGGGAGAGCGATGAAGTGAGCTTAGCTGAGGAATGCTAAAAGATTTGGGGTAACAAATGCTGGAGGGCAAGAGAGACTCATTCCTTACACTGAGGCACTGCTTTGTGCGTAGCTTTGGATTTCAAAAGTGGCTGGTGCACACACACACCTTGGCCAACACCGGCCACAAGGAGTTTTGGATCTAGTGCATGTCTCTGAAAATCCTGGCCATAACTTCAATAACTGCCTTACACTGGCAAGGCTAAGATTTTGTGGGTTTTTTTCTCCTAAGTAGGCAGAAAGCACTGCCAAATTTGGCAACCTCCTTGTACCATTTGAGTGCTTTAAGTGGTCATAAGATGTTGTCATACTGTCTCACAAAGTGTACTGGCTCTTGGAATACTGGGGAATACAACAGATAGGCATAAAGGAATGTAAAGTCTTTGAGAAAGGAGTATGATGAGCCGAGGAAATAATTTTCTTGTAGCTGGCTTCACTCCAAGCACACAGAGGTGTGGGAAGCAGCAGCTCATTGCATGGTGTAGAAGGAGCAAGAAGACAGGTCATGATAGGCTCTTGTCAAGGCCAGGAGCAAGGTCAGCGATAATAATGTGATGTGTGTAATCTTAATGTTTGCCTTTCCTCTGTTTTGGCCACCACACATTGCTTTAATGTGTTACTGTCCCCTGGTAGTATCCACCCAGATGTCAGCTCAATGCACCCTGTTCTGTGGGTGGTAGGCAGTGTCTGCGGCACTCTTCAGGGCTTTATCTGCTAACATTACAACTTCATTCAGCTTGCAATGAAGGAAAGCTGCAATAAGTGGAAAATTTGTGCACTGTCATGGTTTAAGTGCTCATAGCTGGACATCTACTATGGCTTAGGTGGGATTTGGAAACTTCTTAGACTGTGGGAACTTGCTTGTGTGTCTGAGTCCATAAACTTAACTTCAGCCTATGGATTTAAAGATGATCAGATCTCAAACTGTTTTGCATGTAGATGTCTCAGCAGAAAGGACTCAAACTGAAAAGTCAGCCTGGTTCTGTACCAAATGAGTATGGGTCACACAAGGTTCAGTACGGTAGGGACACACTGCAGTAGTCACAGAGCAGGTGTTACTGCTGAACCAGTGAGCACTCCCTAACACTTCACTGCCTGGCCTACATGCAGGGGACCAAAAAAGATGCTCCGCCTTGAACTTGAAAACAAAATGTCTCCCTTTCCACAGCCAGATGCAGTTTCTCCTATAGTTGAGTTGTTCTGCCTAAGCACTGTTAAGAACCAAAAACACCATATTGCTCTGCATCAACTGGGGAGTTGCTTTGCCTCATCTTTTTTTTCATTTGTTGTTATTGGCACTAATCCTTTGTTCAGGAGTTATTACTTCTTTCAAGTACTACTTATTTGTTCGATAGTTTTGGTTTGTTTTTCTTTTTTCTTCTCTCATGCTCTCCTTCCCCCTCTGCCCCCTAAAATTCCAAGCCCTCAGTCAAATGCCAGAAATTTGTAAGACTGACTTTAAAGTACATAGTTATTTGTCTTAGGGACAAAGCTTCACCTTTAAAGTTTTCTGGTTGGGGTTTTTATTGTTCTTGTTTTGGTTTTGTTTGTTTGTTTGTTGGGTTTTGTGTGTTTTTTGTGTTCGGTTTTTTTTGTGTATGTTTTTTGGTTGCTTGCTTTTTTTGCGTATGTGGTTTTTTAATTTGTTGTTTGTTGGGGTTTGGTTGGTTGTTTTTTGTTTATTTGTAGCTTGTTTGTTTGTTTGTTTGTTTGTTTGTAACTGGGAATCTTCCTGTAAAGACAGCTTAAATCCTTGTAAATTAGCATAAATTCAGGAGGCAAGAGTTTTAAGAACCATGCCTAATTCTGTGAAAATGGTGCTAACAATAAAGATTTGACAATGCTACCTTTTGCTCAGAGATTTGAGGGGGACCTTTATAAGTGTGATGGTGTGAACACAACTGGGATGACATGCACTGTGATAAATGAAGTAAGGTGAAGGTAAGGCTCATATATCCCCATAACATTGAATCTCTAATAACTTACACACAGTCACCATGTGCTGCCTGCAAAATTAACCTCTTGTCTTCTACAGCCTGCAGATCGGATGCATGGTACAGAATCTTCAGCTTCCCTGTTGAAAAATGTCCCTGCAAAGCTGTCCATCAGAACTCCTGCTGTTTGCTGGGGAGTATTATTAATAAAGTTATCCACAGCAGAAATGGAACCCTTTTAGAGCTTCAGATAAGGTATTTTCCCTGTTAACCAGCTGAGCTGTTTGGCTGTGGACAAATGCAGTGATGAATGACAGGTTAAGGATGGAGCATGCTGTTTCTCTTCAAGCTTGACCTTGTCTCTGCTCTGACATCTCAAATGACAGCTGCATTAAAAAGTTATTTATTTAGGGGAGCTGCAGTGCATCATACCCTTTGCAAGGTAGCACCTAGTTCTGTGATAATCTTAGAATAAAGGCTGCTTGAGCCGTCCCTCTGTGTCTGCCATGTTGTGTGCTGCTCTCCTTGGACAAGCAGCCCTGGTGAAAGCCAGCAGACAACCTGGGTATTTGTCACTGATGCTCTGTGAGCTGAAAGGGAAAAATAGGAGCAGTGTCCAGCACAGAAGCTGCTCACAAGCAAATAACCTGTGTATCTGGAAATCACATGGCTGTGGAACAGCATAACTATGAAAATGCATCTTAAGGTTTCTGGGCTGTTAAAGGCCCAATGTTCTGGATAAAATGCAGCACTGAGGATTAACTGACTTCTGCTGTTCAGCTTTTTACGGCCTCAGTGCACTTCTGAGACTTTCTTTGTTGTGACTTCAGGATTATTTGTAAGTCATCGTGCAGTGGCCCACTTCAGTCTACACTATAGCAGAAACTAAAGGGAACAGGTTTGGTTTGCACCTTCGTACTGGGGGGGACACAGGTGAAGGGGTAGCTGAGCTGCATCCTGTGACCAGTCACACTTCATCTTGGGGAAATCAATTACTGCTGAAAGGTGAGAAAGCTCAGCTTAAATCTACAGTGAAATGCAAGCATAACCCATAGTGCTTCTGCATTTGTCTACCTAACTTTTTGCTGTGAATATACAAGCTCTTTGTATTTTTTAAACTAGACTTTTATATAGAAAAAATAACCTTGCCTATACACAAAACTTCTGGGCGTGTTATATCCTCCTGAAAAGCTATAGTGTAGATTATTTTGCAGAGCAAAGTTCGGGGAAGACTATGTGCTGTGATTCTGCATCACTTGGAGTACTGGTAGAGCTTAGATTAGGGAGCACTGTAAGAAAACAAAGATAAAATTGTCTCTCCCTGAGAAAACTAGCAAATCTATTGACCTGAGTATTATTACAGCAGTTTATACCAGTTCTGACTATAGCCCTTTGTTCTTTGTCATCTCCCCTCTTCCCTCTCTCCCCATAATAAAATCACTTAGAAACAACTGCAGCACAAATTATAAAACACATGAAAAGCCCATTTTGCATGATGGGATCATTGGAAGAGCTGGATATAGGTGAGCATCCAGCTCACATTGACTTCAGTGTCAGACTGCAGCCACATTTGAGTGACTTTGCAAGTCCTTTCTATGCTTGTCCAAATTGATGTGAGCAGTAAATCTGCGGTATCTTTACAGTATTTAATGTCTGTTACTTTCAGGATTCTAGTGGCTGGGTTTAGTGTGTGGATGAAACTTGCCTGGAAGCAGCATCTAAGGTTTTCCTGCAGAAAAATCAATCATCTGGTATAATGAATGATTTTGAGTAATACCAGAGAAAAAGTGTATGAGCTGTGCACTTCATATACCGTATTGATTGCAAGTCACTTGTTAATTTCTGAGATAAGAAAATTCCAGCTGAGATTCAGAGGGCTTGACTATGCTTCTCTCTAATGTAGCTGTGACTCTTACTGCCTTCAGAGAGGTTTGGATCAGTTTGCAAATAGCCAAACTTCAAACCTGAATTACCTAGCTATGGAAGTGTATTGTCCCAGATTCTCCTTCTTCTCTTGGTGTACTATGAGTGTGCTGAATAACAGAAAAGTTGCTCAGAGCTAGCAACACAAGAATTTCCTAACAAGAGTCGCCTCAGGTGGTGAAGGCTCACTTGCAGATCAGCAAGGAAGAAATAAGATGTCCTGTTCTGCTCTGTTTAAGGGTTTGGTCTTTGCAGTTTTGGGTGATTTTGGGGTGTAGGGTGCACAGTACGCCTGGGCTATGCTCTCGTATTAGCATGACAAAGAACAGAGTTGGGGTAGAGGGAGGGGAGAGGTATGAGGTATGTTTTCCACAATGGCCTGTTTAAAACAATACAAGCAACCTCTTTTCCATCAGGGGTTTAAAACTACTGCCCTGGAGCATAAAAATCAACTCCCAACAACTTCCAGTGGGACCACTATTCCATCAATGTTTCCATCAAATGTTGAGTCCATAATTAATATTCACCCTCTTTCTTCATTAGTCATCAGTCTTAATTCATTTTTTTGTAACTTCCTACTGACAGGAGTAGTGTTTGTAGAGCAGCTGGTAGGGAAAACAGAAAGAGATGAACTGGTGTACACAAGCTGTGAAGGGAAAAAGCCACCTCGGTGCAGCATGTCAGCTCAAAATGGTTCGTACAGATACCATTTTTTCCTTAGTCCTAGAAGCAGCGGAGATTTTCAGTAGTCTTTGTGAGATGGGACCTTACAATAACTTACAATTAGTATTGTGCTGTTGAGTGTTGCAGCACCCAGTAATTAAGAGCAGGAACTACAGTAATACAGAACAAACTGTTGGAATTTTGCTCAGCAAATTAAATCTGTCATGATCATAAAATAAGAGTTTTGCAATTAACACTTGTGCTGTAATGCGTGAATTGGAAGTCCACTCCCAGCTTTGCCATGAATGACCTTGCACATGAAACTGAATCTTATCCTCATAGTCCAGCCTATGAATTGAGAATGGTTATTGCTTTTTTTTCCCCTTGTGCCATCTGTTGGGGCAGCTGAAATTGCCCGTCTTGCAGAGAAAGGACTCCCTGACTGTTGTCCAAGACACTCTAAAAGCAGATGAATTCAATAAGTACAGTGGTAGATATGTGCTTCTAAAGCATATTTTGCTTATTAGTCTACTTTATGGAAAGCCCTCTGGCACTTTTGGTCATCACTCTTAATTCTGGTAACTTCATACACAGATCTGGAGTCTGCATTCCCTAGACTGTATCTCTTGAGATGCTTTGTAATGTGCTTTGATAGAAATGCTGAATAAGCTACCTTACTATTGTGATTGTGGTAATAAGGAAGCATCAAAAAAGAGACATATTTGAGCTATAAAATCTAGAGCTTGTTTTAATCTTCTCAGGCACATCAGAAATTCTATACAAGTGAATATTTAGGACTATGAATTGGTCATTAAGTCGTCAGCGTTAGAATTCTCAGGATGATCTTGCTGGTTAGAGGAAGATCTGTGTGTTATGCTTTTTTTTTTTTCTTGTGAGTTGATGGTACAGGTGTAAATGGCTCCCTCTGTGTATGTTTGCAGGATTTAGAACTAAACATCACATTGAACATCAGTGGGATGGTGACAGCCAACAGGACTTTTCTGGGAGTCTGTCTTCCATGTCTCCAAGGCTGAATGGCCACCTTCAATCTCAGATTTTCTTTATCACTTCATTTCAGTGATTATTTCCTTGCACTGGTGTTTTCTGCCTCTTTCCCATGTGCAGCACACTGCTCCCAAGTTCATGCCCAGGCTCTCAGGAGCTGTGTTGCAGGACCCTTCCTTATTAGAACATATTTCCCTTCTACTTCAGACAAGCATGGATAGTCCTTGGTTTGATTAGTCAACATCGACAAAAAAAACAAACTCTTGCTACATGTAGCTATATTATTCATTGGCTGGCAGTAATAGTCTGTGTACTTCCAAATATAGCAACATCTAATGCAACTTTTCTGGGGAAAAAAAGGAAAAAAACCCCAACACATAAGTGGTTATTGTTGCCTTATAGGGAACAATATAACATTGAATGCAGGGCTTGTACTTGTTTGTTAGTTTTCTGCTAGCTTTTTTAGGATAAATCTTTGTCATTAAAGATAAGAGATTGTTCAGTGTTAATTGCTTTTTTTCACTACACAGATAAAGAAATGCTTGAGATCTGGTGTCACTTATAAGATCATGATAGATTCAAGAAAGGTCAAGAAAATGACAGCAAAATGACTGACACAGTGCAGGACTAAGTGCCCACTGTAACTTCCACTGCTTCACTCAAACAGAAACAAGTTTTGCTGCAGAAATAATTTTAAAATGCAGATCCTAACACATTTTCATTTTAAAACATTTTGAATTAGAAATCTGCTAAGCTGCAATAGAAATGTTTGTATTTCCATAAGCCAAACTGATGTTCCATTAATTTTTTTTTTCCTCATTTCTTCTAGGGAGAATTTGGAAAAACAACAGAAGTCACTACCGCAAGAGTTTAAAAGCTTTCTCTCTTCAGGTTCCAAATGCTTCCCCCTAACAGCTTAAATAATGTTTTGCAGGTATGACTTCATTTTTCTCTCTACCTTTATTTTCAAATTTGTTGTTTCACCAATATATTTTCAAAACTTCCTCTACACTGTGAAGGCTCATTTGTGATTAAGAGAAATGAAGCATTAAAAAAAAAAAAAAAAAAAAAAAGGAAATATTTGGATACGATTATACAAGGGGAAAATACAGGCAATAGCCAGGCTGGTATTAGAGCGTTCACTTAACATTGAGTTTGATGAAGTGCAAAAAAAAGATACAAATCACATTCAGCATTTACAAAAAATGTTTTAAAATCTGTGGCAGAAATGTTACTTTATCACTTGAAAGCATTGTGCAGGAAGCATTTTAGGTCTAGATTTTTTGTTTATGAAAATGGACATGTTTTAAGTTGTAGGGTTTTTATTCCTCCAAAACCAATTCCAGTTTAAATGTCAGCATAAATTTTTTCTGGGACAGTTTTTGCTTTTCTGATGATTTTGTGTCTTGATAGCTCCTGTTTTCAAATCTATGACGATTTATCCGATTTATCAGAGTGAGATTGGTCTTCCATTGCTTTATAATTTTCTGATTCAGGAGATGGAATAAAAGGATATACTGTTGCTGCAATCGCATGCACAGGTGGGTTACACACCAGCTCAGTATCTAACGTACACTCCTTTCTCTAATAAATTATCATGAACAACTGCAGAATTCTGCTAGGAATGTGCAAGTGACTACACATAACTATATTTTTAGTACAAACTTGGACCAATTTTTGGAAAGTGTTTTCCAAACTGTTGATTGCTATGAAGGTAGATGTTTAATAGTTCCAGTGCTGATCAGCACATCTCTAGCATTTCTGTAAGAGATAAGCATGAAAGAAGAAAAAAATGACCAGGAATTTTGGATAATCCAATACCAGTGTTCTTATTACCAGCTGCTTTTTATTCTTTAAGTGATGGTTTGGTTTAGAACAATCTTCTCTTCTACGCATCCCAACAATTAGAAGCTGCCTGGGCATCAGCTCCCTAAACCCACATCCTTTGTCATCCAGGGAAGTTACTTCTGTCCTCACATGGCACTAACCCACTGTGAGATCCTGATTAAACCTTTTTTTCTTTCCCCCACTTTTGTCTCAGTTTCCCCACATAGAAAAATTGTAGGGCTCCATCTTTGCTATGCAAAGACATTATGGCTTAAATGAGGCAAGTTTTGAAAGTGTTGATGCCCTCTCATTTGAGCAGTAATCCCACAGGAACAGTGTCCTGTCATTTTAAATGGCTTAAGCTCTTTCAGAGATACTTTTCTTTCATTCAGAAAGCAGGTGGAACAGCAACAGGTAGATGACTGCTCTTGCTTGTGTGAGGTGTCCAACAATGTATAAAATATCACATTATCTACAATTGTAGATCACAATATCTTTTTTTTTTGGTCAGGAAATAATAGTGGGAGCCAAGAGGGAAATTTTCTTCTATTGCCTTCCTCTGTTACCCTGAATATTGCTTGCTGTAGCATTAGTAGCATGAGTAGAAAAGGTCTCCAAAGTACATTTTACTGGCTCACTGAAAACAAGACTGCATCAGCCACTGTGAAAATAAAACAAACATCAGCCACTACCAACCACACAATGGGAAGAGCTGCCATTAGCTGAAGAGGACAGTTAAGCTCAGTTACATATGAGTGTCTGCACCTTGGAGCTTACCTTTGTCTGAGCCTATTCAGTGATCCTTTCTTGGAAAAGAACAGGAATGAATCTACTGACATGGATAGTGGTACGGTGGTGGTACAGCTGTTTGGCTTTTGTGTGTGGTCCCCAGTGCCCTGGGTGTTCCCAAGGAGGTAAGGCACCAGCTATGGGGTGACCAGGGAAGAAGTGTGTTCAAGAGAATAAAAGTGATAAGGAAAGATGTAATTACTTTTATTGGGTGTTTATTTTTTGAGCACTGCACTATTTCCCACTAGGCTTCTTAAGAAGGAAAACAAATTTACCCATAAATACTTCCCTATCACCAAGAGCCATGAATACAAAAAAAACCCATCAATGCTCATCAGCAAGGGCAAGACCTTTATGTCAATGTTCATTTGTGAAACAAAACTCACTGCGTATCCTCCCTGGGGCTGTAACTATCTGCATTGTGCTCTCAAAGGAAGGGCTGTTGTGGAAGCTGTATAGGCAGCCTTAATGGGAAACCTGGACTAGTGTAAATAGAGCCAACCTGTTCCTTCCTCCTCACCAGCCATACTCAGAAAAAACAAATACTGTCTGGGCATCATGGTAGTAGAGGCAGTGAGGCTGATCACATGGCTCCTTTTATGGTGTTGCTTTTTTTTCCATGAGGCAGCAGGAAGAGGAGTCTTACCACTTCCACAGATGTGTATCACAGCTGCGCTTTCTGTGGAGGAACCAAGGAGGTACTTTAAGCCCAAGGGTATCAACCCCACCCAAGCTCTCCCTCCATCTGCAGGGCCTGAGCACACCAGCAGTTCCTGTGCATCCAGGTGGGGTAAGAACCTTCCTTTTGGCTTACCAAAGGAGTGACGTACCCCTCAGGATATGCCACGTGACTTGGAGCAAGCACATGCAACTTATAGTCGCTGTGGCAGGCTTGTGGCTCTCCTCCATCTCTCTGTGGACAGACCATAACATACCTATTTCATTTACCCTCTAAGCTGCTGTAACCCAGGTTGCTGTGGGAGTGTGAAGCTCTTGCGTTTATAGCATTAAATAAGAAGCAATAGGCTTTTGGCTGCCCTGTGAAGAGCTTTCTTTTCCTGGGTAGTAAATCTGCAGTAACTCTCTCTTACAGTTTTATTGAGGGTTATCAAGTGTTTATTCTAAAGACATTTCCGTGCATTCAACATCCTTCTAATTGGACAGTGAGTGGTAATGTTCTCACTGGACAGACCATTATTGCTCTTGGTAAAATTTTCTCTGTTTAGTCAATAGACTGTCCCATGTTGCAAATTTTCTGGGTGGAGAGGGGAAGTAGGACTGTACTGATGTGTGGTTTCTACTAAATAGTGTTTGAACTATGTCACTTATAGAACTGGCATCCCCATAACCTCTGCAATATGTCCCATACTGTTGCAAAAAGCATTGTTAAGACAAGAAAACCTGTAGAGAAACAAATCTTCTCCTTTCAAGAACACATGGGTTGCATCTGTGCAACATGTAAGGAGCCACACTGGTGCCTTTCTTGAATGGCAAGACTGAATTTCAGACCAGATATCATTAAATAACAAGGGCTACAGAAGCTGGGCTACAGCCTATTGCTGAAGATGTCTCCTGCCATTTGCTGGCCCTGTGCAGTGTGTGTTCCACTGCTGTGCTGCAGGGAGTGTTTAAAGATGTAGTCTGGACTCAAAACAGAAACTGTTAATTAATAGGGTGGTTTGAAATGAAATCCCTTTGACATCTGGAAAGCTGGAATGCGCACTGTGAGGAAGTCTGTGGAGGTTGGCTTGGTTTATTTACAGGAAAAAGAAAAAGTTAATTTTGCATTTGGTCTGATGCTTCTTTTATCTATTGGTAATTGGGATGAAGAAGTAAGAAATGAGATGCTCAAATAAAGGGGATTGAAATGGAACCCCCATATTTGCTATGTAACGGGAAGTTATTTCAGACATAGTAAAAGTGGGCTCACATTTGGGTGATGTGTGACCTACGTGTGGCTTTGCTCCTGCTCATGTCTGCTGGGCTTTCATGTCTCTCCTGCTGTCAGAGCTTTCCTCCTGCACGGGATGAGCTCCTCCTCTTTCCTCAGAGGGAGGTGGAGGAGGAGGAGAAGGAGGGGTGGTTCAGCCCTGCTGATCCAATACGCACCTGGACAGCTGGTACTTCTTGCAGTGCCTTCATTTTTAAGTTATC
Organism: Corythornis vintsioides; assembly: GCA_025447755.1. Lineage (NCBI taxonomy): Eukaryota > Metazoa > Chordata > Aves > Coraciiformes > Alcedinidae > Corythornis > Corythornis vintsioides. The sequence goes on from JAOEGS010003959.1 coordinate 101,585, forward strand.
CATCATGCTCAAGGGAACACATCTGGGCCCCGAATTGCAGAACTGGCACCTTGGGAACCATTCAGTTGTGAAAACTGACTTAGCAGGACAGCTTTGCCACACATACAAAAAAATGCTTTGACTTTCTTATTTTGAAAAGGCAAGGTAAGTGGAAGAGGTTGACTGAATTTGCCGGCACTGTCAGTGGATAGATGGCTCTCCTATGTCCTGCTGCTGGATGGAGAGAGGCAAGTCTCACCCAGGCAAATAGACTTGGTAGAGCTGGGAATGGGCAGATTGTTACATCTGTGAACTGCCATGTCTTTAGAGTTGGCCTCCAGTGTCGTGTTGAACTTCAGTCTCCTCGCAATGTGTGCCTCATCACGACAGAATGGATCAGGGAAAAGAAATGCAGGTTCCCAGGTCAGCTGCAAACTTCGGGGCTGAGGTTTTTATTATGATGGGATGCCACAGTGCTCTTAGATGAGAAGTTTGGGCTGGTGTGATATTTGGTACAATAATTTAACAAGTTAAATTAACATTAAGTTAACTGAACATTGTGATTTGGAATCTATACTGCTGTTCAGGTGAGGACATATTTTTGAGGTACCAGCTGACCTCAGCCTGATGATGTGGAAATGAAGTTATTCCAAGGAACAGTTGATGAATTTTCCTTGTTTTTATTCATGGTACTTAAGGTCATATCAGTTTAGTAATTTGCAGGAGGAGTGGATTGCATAGATACAATAGGAGGCTTAATTAGTGTGCAAAGTGCTTTTAGATTCTTAGTGAAAGGTGAAATAGATGCAGAAAGTTATCTTCCGTCCTCCTCAGAGGCTGTATTTCAGTAATGGATTAAGTGACCCCTAAAATATAATATTAATTCTGCAAAGCACTTGGGAGTTCTTCTGAATCAAAGGTGCTATGCAAATATATTCTCACTTTCCTTTACCAGTCCCTTTGAAACAGCCAGTCCACCATTAGTGTTGATTCTCATTTAATCAGAATTCAGCCTTCAAGTTTTCAGCAAGTCCATAGATAAATAGAGCAGCAACCATAGTTGATCATTTATTTATAAATCTATTTATAATCTATGTTTTGCATATTAATCAAAACCACTCCATGTGGCAATTCCTGATTAGGAACCATTTTTTTGGTCTCATCTCTCTTTCCCCTGGATAATATGCAAAGAATTAGATTAGAAATAAATTTATTTTTATAAATAAATTATGATAAAATCTTGCTTTATTTTTATACTCAGACAATGGTGCCACTCTTCCAAATGCTGGATTTCTCTCTGCTTCTGCTCATATTTCCATCTCCCTACCATATCATAGGCTACATCAACTGTGTCATTCAGAGTGGTCCCTTAAATGGGAAATCCTTGATTTTTGGGTGGAAAAATGCTGCTTTTTGACTTGAGTAAGACAACTTGAGGCCTGACCTAAGGCAGCATTGTCAGAAGTTGATGAGTGCAAGGTGCTTCTTGTGCACACATTAAAGGGGAGAAGGTGGATAAATTCAGCAAATATATTCCAAAGATTTAGTCTGTAGAGTGTGACATGACAGGCAGTTAGGAGACAGGAGGAGAAGCATTAGAAACAGGGGAACAGGGGAGAGCAGTTCTGGAAAAGCAGGAGCTCTCTGAACCTGTGCCTGTAGTAATGCAAATTAGTTTGGTGAAGGTTGGTTGGATGAAGAGAACAGCTGCAGAAAGAAGGCAGCTAAGATCTTGATAATAGGAAGCCCTGCAACAGGGCAGCAGCTCCCATGTCACATGATGCTGAGAAATGCTAAGGACATTCACTCCCTTCAGCTCTAGTGGTAAAAGGGCTCTCAGACAGACCAGGGCAGCTGTGAGTTGCCATATTGTGTGAACCTTGCCTCCATGTTCTACTGTGACACATGAACAGTGGGTGCAAGTGTAAGGTGTGGTCCGTGGTACTGTGATTTGCAACCACATTGGTTGGATCCAACAATGGGTCTCATCCCAGGTGCAGCCCTTGCAACCATGGGCTCCTCCTCTCTCTCACTTTCCTCAAAGCAGGCTGCAAGAGAATGTAAGTGAAGCCACTTGCAGTTTGTCAGTGTGCCCAGCCTCATGCTCCCAGTGCCGTTGCTATTTTGCCAGGATATGGCTGTTGGAATGAATGCTCTGGGCTTCAGTTGCACAGCACAGGGCCAGGCTGGATCTGGTGGGCAAACTGTGCTGCAGCCAGCATGGGGCTGCCCAGGAACAGGGCTGCTTGGATTAGAGCTTTGCCTTGCACACTCTGGGAGTAAAGCATCTATTGAGATCAATGTCTAGCTACAGTTTTTGCATCTAGCTAAATGCAGCCTTGATATCATGTAGATAATTGTGTCAGTAAAATAGTAATATTCTGTAAATGTGCTCTTAGGAGTTCCTGGGTATGGCCTGTTAAAGTGTATGGATTTGCAAAATAGCAAACTAGAGAACATTACAGAGGAATATAATTAAACACTGATATTATCACATGGGCTGCATATTTGGATTAGTCATGGTGGGACTATTCAAATGTTTAGTTAAAATTTAATCCAGGGGGTTTGGTTATGTGCATATTACCTATCGTGTAAGCATTTTAGATGGTTGTGAAACACAAAATGTGATGTTGCAACCAGTTGGCAAGTATTGAGAGAAATTAATCTGATAGCATTAGGTCCTGGAGTCATTTGTATTTGTGGTTTAAATAATGTTTCTAACATTATGGACTGAACGGAAAAGGTTTAAAATAAAACCTAAATACGTTCTGAGAACAGGAAGAAAAAGAAACAAAGGGAAAAAATCCCCACATTTCTTAGGTCACAATGAAGGAGATCAGGAACTAGGGTATGACGAGGGCTAAGAGACTTGACTCCACTTCCCATTCCTGCCACATAGTTTCTGTGTGATTTGGAACAGGACAATTTTCTTTGTCTCTGTAAAGTGGGAATAATAACAACTTCCTATGTTGTGGCCATGTAGGAAAACAAAATGTTACAGAGACAAATGTAGCTATTTAGGAGAAAGTTTTGGATACAAATGTATGATCTTCACTAGGCACCTGAGATCTTTCCAATCAGCAATGAAATGCAGAAGAACTGAGGTGGGACAGGGGAAAACCTAGAATTCAGGCTTTCTTGTTATAGACTATATGTTTCCTGGAGTTTCTGGAGTTTGTGTTCCTGCAGCTTGTCTGAAGACACCAATTAAAGGATTTCTCTGTTCAGAAATGGAGGCAATGATGTATCGGCCCCTCAGAGCTTAAGTGATCTCTAGCAGAGCTGCAGTGTTTACTGAGGGACATTCTTCAGCCAATCTAGAGTTCACATGTGCAAATTACTGCACTGGAATAATGTTGAGGGGCAAATTTAGGCTAAGGTTGTTGTTGATGATTATTTGTCATCTGACTGCTGAATTTTAAAGAGGGGCTGATTTACAAGAGCAGACAGGTATTGCAGTTTTCAGCTTCACATCATCCTACATAGGGCACTGTGGCACTAGCCCTCAAGTACCTCATGTTGTGTAGGGCATGGTGTATGGGGCCAGGAATGCACACCCTGCTGTGCTTTATCTTGCTTAATGAATACTGTTCTTTCAATAACTTTATTGCCCTCTGCATGTTCCAGGATCCTTAATTACTTTCTGCTTGGCAGACAGGATACCTTTTTTTTTAAAAAAAAGTATTACCAGATTCCCAAGCATCACTATCCACAGGGAGAATGCCATAATTACTGAAACACAAGCAAGCTATATGAAAAAGAAAACAAAGGGCACACATTTAAACTTAGCTTTTCTTTCACCATCAAAAAGAAAAAAAAAAAAAAAAAGAAATGAAGGCTCTGCTCTATTTTTTTGTTACCTTTAGAAGAAGGACATGAGACATTGCCACATGTGGCAAATGTGTAGACAAAGCCTGTGGGCAGAGACAAAAGGCCAAACCTGAAGGCTAAATCAGGACCTGGTACAAGATTAAACTGCTTGATTATAATGATGTCCTTTGGCAGTAAGATTTCTATTGAATTATCCCCTCTTTGTGAGGATGATGAACTTTCCTGTGCTCTGCCTGTGCTGTTATGACTTGATTAACTTAGTTCTCTTCTTGTATGTTCTAATTTCTTTCACATTTGCAGCTGCATATTAAGTCAATGGCTGTGATCCTAGATTTACCAACTTGTGCTTTTTTTCTTTTACTTTTCAGTAACATCAAGCCAAAGTGAGTCTTGGTATTTGTTGGGCTTTTTCCCCCCCTTTGCTTCCACTTGCATGAAAAACTTAGTCTATGTAAAAATAAAATCCAAAAGAAGTAAGCTTTTCCCCCTTTCTTAGTTACCAAAACTAAGTTGAAAACATTATTTACTGTATCCCAATTGGGTCAAAATAGGTCAGATTCAAACTGTGAATCACAAGTTTGATTGTTCATTTTTAGACTTTTGTCTGTCATGATCTCTGAATATTTGCATAATCACACTGATTCTCTCCACCTCTTCTGTTGACTATCTATAAATGCATTTAGTATTTAGTCTGGAGAAGAGGAGACCGAGGGGGACCTCATCAATGCTATAAATATGTTAAGGGCAAGTATAAGGAGGATGGAGCCAGACTCTTCTCAATGTCATCCACTGTTAGGACAAGAGGCAATGGGAGTAAGGTGGGGCATAAGAGGTTTAGGGTAAACACAAGAAAAAGTTTTTTCACAGTGAGGGTGACAGAGCACTGAAACAGGCTGCCCAGGGAGGTTGTGGCATCTCCTCTGGTGACATTCAAGACCCACCTGGATGTGTTCTTGGGTGACCTCATCTAGGTGATCCTGATCTGGCAGGGGAGTTGGACTAGATGATCTTTCTAGGTCCCTTCCAACCTCTAACATTCTATGATTCTATAATTGTATTCTCTCTTCCGTAACTCATAATAGAAAAAAAGCAACTTTATACAAAAGTTTGGTCTAGGTAAGGGTTTAGAGATTTTACTCCAATAGTTTTCACAAACATGGCAGAAAAATCTAGGAGAGCAAGCTTTCCTTCAAAACTAGTTTTATTTCCTGAACTTTTAGCAGACTGAGGTTTCATTCTTTTTTGTCCTGGCATTTTTTACTGACTGTGTAGCTATTTTTCCCTCCCAAGACAGAACAGAGATTGACTTTACTATGTGTGTGATTGTTTGAGATTATTCTAACCTCCACAAGCTAAACTTCCTCAGCTAAAAACCCATCTCCTTGCCCATTGTACCTAATGTTGACTAAATACAGCCAGGATTGGTGAACTAAAAGTGAGATTTGTGGGTAGATTATAAAGACCTTGGAGACTAAATCAGTTTCAATACTTGCATCATGCTAGTTAACAACCTTGGTGCTATGGCTTGTCTCTCCTGGGGATTTATCCACTGACTTGTCTGCCTTGCTAAACTGTATTTCCTATTTTAACTTCCATGGAGGAAGAAGAGAGGCTTGGAATTGGTGTGTGAGAGTTAATCTAAAAATCCTGTTTAGGTACTTCCTTAAGGGTTTTAAGGAGTGTAAATCCCCCCACCCCCCAAAAACCCCTCAAAACCCTGGTAACTGCTTCAGAGATGTCATCTGAAGATACTCAGAACAGGCAAGAACACGGAAAGTGCTTGGAAACAGAACATGATGTGCCTTCTTGCAGCAATTTAACTCTGGAATATGTGAGTCTTTCACTGAATTACGATGTCGTGATTGCAGGGGGACTTGCCTCTGAGGTGATGATGATTTATTGCAATGCTTCAGTTGATAATTGGCAAATAGAGAAAACCAGGTGCAGGGCCAGGGAGGGAGGAAAAATCTTGTTCATCAGGACACCTCTGACCTTCACAGTAAAACACAAGAGGCCTCATCCTGTGCTGCCTTCTGCAAAAGTCATGTGCTGGCTTTGAGCAACTCTCTAGAGGCTGAAGAGACAGTCTTTCCTTGACTGCTTGGAGAGCACAAGGTTTTTGCTTTGTCCTCTGGTGTCCTAGAATGACCCATCCTCCCTGGAGACTGCTCTCCTAGCATATAGATACTATGCTGTCTGCATAAAGGAAAAAAAATGCTGGAAATAGCTACAGTGCTTTTGAAAGATCTTCTCTGAAATACTACAGGGTCAAAAATGTGGCCTTGAGGAAGTGACCCAATAGTCTGGGTGCTCATGCAGGATTGATGTGGTTAAGCATCAACATGAAGGTGGGTTTGTGTGCCAACTGGCAGCAACCATTTGCCTACTGGAAGCACTCTCTGGGACAGAAGCGGACAGGATGAGCCTTTTCCTCTTTATCAACCTTGTAGGTAAACCCAATGCTGGATTAAACCTTTTTTGGGTGTAAAGAGAAACCTGGAAGGCTTATGCTTGGTAACACAGGTCTAGAAGATAGATGAGATGACCCCCAAGGAGTCAATATCTCAAGGCTGTTTGCAGAAGTGTCTGCTTTTCTGGCATACCATAACCAACTAGAATCCAATTCTCAGAGCTGCCATCTGAATCAAATCCTGTAAAAAGTGGATAAAGGTGGTCAGAATGAGCCCATTTCAGACATAAATGACACATCTAATTTACACATACTGCAATCAGAGATATGAGAATACAGAAGGCAGCAAGACTTGTTTGGATGAAAATCCCAACAATCTAAATGTTTTCCTATAGCATTAACCTCTCTATTTCTGACAGAAAGGAAAAAAAAGGTCTATGATCTGTTCTGCCTAGAACAAAGTTAGCCTGGACCAAACACATGGCTACTTGGATACACTTCTCCCTAAGGCAGAGAAGGTGCTGGAGGAGTTCTGCAGAAGGCCCAGGAACCTTGAGTTTTGCATCATTTTTGGGGGACACAGACAGAGGGAAATGTAATAGAAAGTTATTACAAGCATGGGAGTTTTTTAGCTAAAACCAGAGATTCTTGAAGTGCAAAATAAAAGTAACTCAATAAGCTGCCTGCTGCTTATTGCCAACAGCTGCTGATTACTTCAGCTAATTTCAGGGCCTGGAAACGTTGACAATGTGATTTCTGAAACATGGAAAGTGTTATTTGGCTGTGCAATCTGTACTGTATCTGTGTCAGGAGTTTCACTGCTGTCACTTGCAGCAACTTTCAGTGCTTTATCGTCATCTCCCAGAACTAATTACCTTAAACTGATGAAAGCAGATTTTGAAAAGTAAAATGCTTTCAGTTATTTGCTTTTCAGGTTGTTTATTAAGTTGTTTTAGCATGCTCTGTTGAGCTGTACACTTACCTACATCAGAGAGGGGAACGAGCTGTAGTAAGGCATTTTAGAGGCGGGAGCCAAGTGATGAAAGGATGAGGTAGACAGCAAAATGTGCAGCCCACTTCACCTCTGCTCTTTTTCACACAATTCTCTGCTGTTTTTGCTTCTCTTCCATCTGTTCCCTGTTGAGACCCATATCCCCTCTGCTCTGCTGATCCTGGCTGCCCAAAGCACCCCTTGCTAATCCCCTTTCCCATATAAATATGTATGTTGAGTTGTTTTTCCTCTGCTTGGAAATAATGTCATGGAATCTCTGCTTACCTTTCACATGCAAATGGAGTAATGCCACAGAGCATTATAAAAAAGCAAAATTCATAAAAAAGGCCCTGGCCTTACTTAAGCATCTCTTACTGCTGCATTTCTGTGACTAATGAGTGCTGTAGTTTATAAACCCTGGTGCAGGACTCAGAACTTGGAGGATGTCTCTATTGCTAAGGGATGAACAAACTCCTTGAATTTTAGAGTATTCAAGAAGATGAATTGCAGTTTGGGAGGCTGGGGGAGAAATGCTAGCATCTAATTTTAGAAAACAAAAACTTTAGTAATTTTGGTAAGAGTCTTATTAGTAAGTCCATATGCCATTTTGGCATATGCCTCTTGCTGGGACAATCCTTAGGTAGAGCTGACAGGGTTGCTCACTAAACCAAGTTCTGTAGTACCTGGAGCTTCCTGGCTTCAGAACTTTTATGTTTGGGTTTCTTGTGTATCAGCTTCTGGAGAAAAATTATGGACTGAAAACTATTTTGATTTAATACTTAGATTTCAAATTCCTAATTATATTTTTATGAAGGAGGAAACAAAAACATAGATTAGCCTGCTGTGATTATTACTTAGATGGTTGATAATAATACTTAAAGCAAAACTATTTTAACTCATATAAGACCTTTTTCCAAATAATCTCTTATGAAAGATGGGTGTTTAGTACCCATTGAGAACTGCCGTTTTAACAGTGGCCACCTCGCCTCTGGCTATCTGGCATCAGGCAATAATTTCCTGCTGTCCCGGGCTTGCCTCCCTTGCCCTGTATCCTCAGCACAATTTTTCACATCATCTTCTTGCATTCTGACACCTGCGACGTGCATCCACTCAGACAGTGCCTTAAAAACCATCCTCGGTATCAAAACAAATTTTACATGTGGAGAACTGATCTCCGAGTTATCGTACAAAAGGAATCTGCTGGCTGCCTTTTGTCTTCCTCTTTTCTTTTTTTTTTTTTTTTATGTGTTAATGGATCACTTAGAAAATAAGTGGCACTTTTAGTGTCCATTAACTCTCATTTAGCTAATGCTTGAGCACCTATGGACACACTTGTGAGAGGCATGTTAATACTAGCTGAATTCATTATAAGTGGGACTATTACTTCTAATATAAATGAATTCATAATCATGGGAAACCTAAAATAAAGGCTTACCAAAAAATACTTGGTAGCATGTTAAGTATCCATTAATGCAATGGAATGACACTCAGACTTACACAAATACAAATGAAATATCCACGAAGAAGGGTGGCACAAGGGAGTTCTGAACAGGAGAGCACTCATAAAACATGGAAATTCAGCCCCTACCTATGACCTTCAGGGTGTATAGTGAGGAAGAAATTAATACAACACTTCCTTGATAACAGGAAATAAAATATTTTATTTTATATATATTATAAATCACATTAGAAGTTTCCTTTGAATTTCAGGATTTCCCTTTAAGAAGAAAAAGGCTTATTTTTGTTTCTATCTCTTGTTTTTTTTTGTTGTTGTTTGTTTGTTTTTTGTTTATCCCAGCCTGCCACTTACCTAAGTAAAATGTTTAAAAAGCTCAGCATGGCAAAACACAACAACTGGTGTTAAGTTTTGCAGACATGGTAACTCCTGCTGGTTGCAATAAGCAAATGATTATTTTATTATTGTTTCTGTGTTGCTATTGGGTCCAACTGAGACCTTAGATGTAAATACAGTGTCTCTGCCCTGCAGGGCTTGCAAACTCAGAAACTGGTAAAACAGATGTTCCAAGAGATGAAGAACATGTTCAGTGGCACATGGTGCAATCAGAGCTCGTCTCATCTCCTAAATACCACAATATATGGAGGCAAGCTCATCCCAGGGTTTTGTGCTGCATCTTTTTGCTATCAGACCTTCTGCTGACCCTGAACAGCTTCTGTTCTTTGAGGGCTTTTTAAATCTTTTTTTTTTTTTTCTGTTGTTGCTTATATTTTTCCTGCACATTAATTATACAGATGTACTGGGGGCCATGTGCTTTTCCACATCACAAAGAAAACCACAGGACTTCAGATCAGAGGAGCTCACAGATGTACTTGCCTGGCAGAATACCACACACGGGTCACAGCTCAGGCTGCCAGACTGGGCTGGCTGCCTTGGCTAAACAGGATGGGGATGTCACCTATTTCCAGACAAAGGGATCACAGAAGAAATAAGCTCAGTGTAAACACATAGTAACATTTGGGGATCGATTTTCTTAGTGTTTGGGGTATTTCTCCCCCTTTTTTTTTCCTTTAGCAGATGTACTAACTACCCCATCTCTTTAGGTCAGAGCCACCTGTCTACACTTGGGCTGAGCAGTGTCTTATTTCCTGACTAGCCTGTTGCCTCTTGGTGCCTTTGCAATTTAAAGTACATATTCGAGACTTCCAGGACTGTGCCTGCTTGGGGAAAGGGTGTTGTGTATGGTTTACATTGTTCTTATGCGTGTATTTCATTTTCAGTTTGTCAATAAAAGTTATTAAAGATAAGGGTTTTTGTGACTGTTTTCTTCAAGCATCAAGTCAGGAACTGGTTGTACTTTGTCTCCTTCAGCAAACTTGCAGCTGCATCTCTCCCAGCAGTCTGCCAGTGATGCTTTTCCTTTTGAGCTTGTAGAAATAGCAGACAGAAATTATTGGTTCCATTTTTGGGACTGTTTATTTTTCCATCCTTAGAAAAGGTGACTTAAATGGTACTTTTTTTTTTCCCCTGGGGAAAGCAGTTCCCACTGACTTCTCTCAGCACAGGGGATACCATGTTAATTTGTATTTCTTAGACTAGATCTCTAAGCTACTCTATTCTACATACTTGGAGGGACAGAGAGAGGGAAGAAAGCTACTATAGTATTTCTGTCCCTCAAGAGAAATTCAAGGGGGAAAGCCAGCCATTATATATATCTAGCTGTTATCTCTGAATCTTGCTCATAATTCTTTAATCTATTTTCTTTCATGAAATTTCTCTCCATAGCACTTCAGGCATCCTTAAAAATTGTACATCCTTTTAAAACTGGTTATTTGTCTTCAGTGGTTCTTGTCTGAGATTTCCATTAAACAGGTTATAATTCTAAATTATTCAAACTGAAAGTAAATGGGAGTTGCTGATAGGAAATCTATTTCCAATCCATCTGATGCATGTAAATACAGGATATAAATTCCAATTATTTGATAAATTCTGTCCATCCAAACCAAGTTCCAGTCAATCTAATGTTACACTAACCAGAAAAGTGCAAAGCAATACACATGGCTTATTTTAAAATAGTTTACCTGTCTTCCATATTTTTCAGGTAAGCGAGATATTGGAGATTAGGTTGGTATCTTGCCTGTTCTTGGAAAATTCCACTGGTGTCTTTTGCTACTGGACGTGGGATAAATGAAGATCAATTCCCGATCACCCCTTAAAGCCAGGTAATCTGTGAGCTACAGTTTTCTTCCCTTAAAAGAAAAAGGAAGACAAGAGAGAGAATGCTCTGCAAGCCACAGATAGAGAAAATTATTTCCTTTTCTTGCTGAAAATGGTGCCTGCGGGAATTCGCTGACTTGTGTTACATCTTCGTGTAATTTCACTTGAGCCTTTGTATGAATCAATGATGAGGCATTTTCCCTTTCATTCAGAGCCTGTAACTTTGTGTAGCCTTGAGGAATGAACTCCTCTTGATTCTTACCTCCTGCAAGAATGCTAGAGTCTCAGGGCGGACTAGAACACCTGGGAGAAGGCAGGAAACTGCAACAGCCGGACCGCAGGAGCGTGTTTCAGGGCTGTTGTTGTATGTGACACATAGTCCCTTTTGAGAACTACAGTTCCATCCCAATATCCCCGCAAGGCAGAGGAACTTGCTGGGAAGTCACCTGTTGAGAACCTCTCCCTGACCCCGGGGCATGGAGAACAGCAGATAAAACGCCCCCTCCCCAAAACCCCGGTGCTTGTCCTTTCCTTTTAATTGCCTCATTTGGAGGTCTTGGGCCCTCTACCCTCAGGCTGCTTTGCAGCTTCCCCTCGATCAGGGCAACTACAAGGAGCAGATGGATGGTTTTTGTTTCCTCTCCCAGTTCCCTCTCCTGCCAGGTGAGCAACTCGCTGGGGAGGCGGGTGTTCGGGTTTTTCTCTCCAGTGTTTTGTTCTGGAGTAAGTAATACGTTGTTCACTGCCGGAAAGAGGTTTTTATTATGGGTTGGTAGTGCGAGCTGTTGGTAGATGTGCTGCGGTTCTGCTCCCCGGCCCGGTTGGGCCTGTCTGATTCCTTGCGTCTCGGGCAGGGGGCTCCCTGAGGGCAGCCCAGGTAGCTGGCGCCGGGCTCCGTGCTGCTGGTGAAAAAGCACCCAAGGAAAACAGCTGCAATACGGGGGCGAATTGCTAAGCCAGGGTGTCTTGCAAGAGCTAAGTAGATTGAAAACCCTTGCAAGAATCTATCTTCTTGTGGATTTTTTTTTCTGTGAATGTGCAACTAGTAAGAAGTTGTGTTGTTGTAACTCTGGCTTGATCAGTGTGGGACATGGGCTTGGACCACGTTACGAGATAAGTGTGAGCTGAATGTAACTTTCTTAAGTTATTTCTGCTTTAAATACTCCTGGCTGAATATCGGTTGTCAGTATAATTCGTCTGCCAAAGAGGCATTCATTTTGGACTCACACAGCTTCTCCCATGGTAGGAGAAAAGGCTGGGGCTGTCACTCTTTCGGAGTTTCCCTAGAGAGTTTTGGCATGAAACAGATTTAATTACTTAGTTAAGAGAGGTTTTTTTTTAGTTCACCAATGCAGGCTAGAAACTGTAAATGACAGAGAAAGTGAGACTAGGCGTGTGAGAGAGTGAATAAAGAGGAATGAAACTGTGATCTCTCCCAGATGTTAAAGAAATTTCTGTGCAGCTGAACAAAGGTGCTGTCTGTCCAATATCATTTTTATTCCAAACCTTCAATATTGCAGCTGACGGCAGAAAATGTGCAGTAAAACATGGGGAGGCCACTGGGTAATATCCACTGTAAAGTGTTAATTGCCTATTGAGGCTGTAAACTATGTCAATATGCCTGGATCTGAGTTATTGACAGACTCCCATTTATTCCAGCCTCACAAAGCTGGGCTCTTTAGAACTGGGCTCTAATCAGTCATACTTTACTGAACCCACCAAGAAGCACCAGTCAATAAATGCGCTTGCTGTCTTAACCCTTTGAAGTTTGTAAAATTACAAGTGGGATTGATAACATTGATTTGGGAAGGACTCCTGACAGTAGAAACCCTTTGGAAATGAAAGCTGCCTGTGGTAAATGACACCTACTTTAGTTTGATGGTTGTTCTGGGTTTGTGGGGCTGAGCCTAACCTCGGTTGTTCTGTCAGCACCTGAGGTCTGAGCTGGAGGAAGGATTTATTTCTCAGTGTTAAGTATTTGCAGTGATAGAGCACTGTGGTAGCTAATGCTGTCTGTAGTGCATTTATCACTATTAAAAATTCTGACATTGGTGGCATATCGTTTCTGATCACATAGCTGGCAAAAGACAAAGGCTTGAAAGCTATCAAACATCCCGTAGGATTATTAGATATAGACATGTATTGTTCCTTATCCACCAACTAAAATCCCCCAGACCATTCTGCCTTTCCAGTATTGATGTGATTCTGAAGTTCTAAGTCTTTGTCTTAAACTGAGTGTGGATGTACAGCAGCTGTGGTGGAACTTAAGGTGTGAACAGAGCATCAGATAAAGGGCCAAATCCTGCTCTCTGAGGGCTGTGGGAGATCTTGGCCTGAAAAGTACAGGTTTAGAGCTTCTGAGACTGGCTTGTAGAATGCTTTGAGATTAAATACTGAGGTGAGGATAAAAGTTTATTGGTGGACTTGGTGGAATTCACCTTACTTGGATACTCATGAGTATTAGAGCTAATACTGTATTGTATTGATTTACTGCATTTGAGTTGTTTTGTGGTTTGGTTGGTGTTTTTTGTTTTGTTTTTAAACAAAGTGACTGAAGCTTGGGGGTAAATAAATGCAGATTAGTGTTACTTGTAAAAGCTGGAATAGAAACAAAACAAAGGGGCAGCTACTGCTCAACATAATCTGTAACCAATAAAGGTTTCAGAAACACTGAAAAGAATTAGAACTGGGTCAGAAAACCCTTCCTATTGCATTTGATTATAAAAATACTGGTTTGTCTTGTAAATATTCTTGTTAAATGTTTCTTCCTTAATATTTTCCTCAAAAAGTGATATTTGTCCTTTGATTGTGGTTTTTTTTTCCAAGCAGATGGGGTTTTGTAGTAAAGTATGGGATCAAAATCTGCTTGTTTAGACCCCAGCAGTACCTGGGACATGATTCTTTTCTTTAGGGCTTTTTTCTTTTT
>JAOEGS010003960.1:0-20201 GCA_025447755.1 Corythornis vintsioides
GCACTCAGTGCCACATCCAGTCTTTCCCTAAACACCACGAGGGATGGTGACTCCACCACCTCCCTGGGCAGCCCAGTTCACTTCTAACCACATAGAGACAACCTGAGCTGTCCGTGCCATTATCTGCCACACTCAGGCAGCAAAAGCCTAATCAGGGTTTGATGTCTGAGGAGTAAGACTTGACTGAGCTTTGAAAGCAGAAGGGGAGCCTCTCTGCACTTGGAATGCACTCCAAGTTACAGATCTCTGCTGCATCTGTACAAACTTTGGATTAAGAGTATTTTAGTCCTTAGAAAACTTCTGGAGTATATAAAAAAAAAAATGATCTGTGCCTGGTTATTCAATGTGATATATGAGCACCTTAAGGATGGCAACAAACAGTAGGTATCACATGCTGGTTTGCTGCCATCAAGCACAATTCAGAAATAGAAATATTTATTCCAAGACCTCTGAAGCCAATGAGGGGGAGAATCTTACAGAAACACCCCCCACACACACAAATTATGTCATCATTTAAATTGTATTTACACTGACACAACAGAATCTCCTTCACAACTGTAAACCTCCAAAGTCTACCTGAACTTTGGCCTCATTTTCTTCAAGTTTCATGCAGAAAACAGGTTTCCACACTGCTGCTTGGACATGGCTTTGTCCCTTTACACATACTTGAATGATAAATTAAACAAACTTTGACTTTTCTTAATCTCTTTACCTTGGGGATGGCATTTCACACTTTTCTTTAATAGCTTGCCACTGCTGAAGGGTGTCTAATGTCACAGTAAATTGAGATTTTAGGTGGGGAACTGGCACCAGGGACAGACAGAGTCTTGAGGTGCAGGAGATGCTGCTCCCATAATGATGTCATTTGTACTGGAAAGCCAGGGCAGAAACCTCCTGACTCTCTCCACCACAGCAAGGCAGAACTCTGGCAAGTCAGCACCTTGGACAAAAATAAAAAAAAGGCAAAAGAGAGGGACTGAAAGAAAGGATGCTCTGCACTTCTAGGCTCATGAGTCCTTTTGCTTTAGCTCTTTTCCTCCTCCCTTCCTTCCCCTGCCCTTGTGGCAAGCACAGTCACTTCCTCACCAGCTAGCAGGGGGGTGAGAGCTGAGGAGAGCAGATGTGACAAAGCTGATGCTAGAGGGTGAGGGACATTACCATACAGACTGCATCTGCAATGGCCTGAGAGGCAGAGGAGCCTGGTTAGCAGGGAAGACCCCCTGACCCCAGGCAGTAACTCTGCCCCATCCAGCCAGCAGACAGGCAGCAGCAGGTCAGCCTGAGCATGCTGTGATCTCAAAATACCTCAACTATCTGCTGATTAAAGCTGCTATTTCAATTAACTGAACCTGAAACCTACCCTATGGGCAAATGGGAACAGCACTTCAGCAGGACTGTACTGGCTGACACACCAGCAGCTGTGCTGCCATCCAGACAGACCTGGACAGGCTGGAGACCTGGGCAGGGATGAATTTAATTAAATATAACAAGGGCAAGTGCAGGGTCTGACATCTGGGAAGGAACATCCCTGCAGGATGAGGCCAGGCACAGGGAAATGCTCCACGTGCCCAGCCAGTGGAAGGACAACCAGCAGCCACACTTCTTACCCTGACTTTCTTCTACAGCCACGAGGACATGTGGTTTCCCAGTTTCACACCACTTAGCTTTGGCCCTGGGCAGATTTCAGGCACACACAACAGCCAAAGAGCATCAGGTCAGCAGCACCATCACCTTCCTCATGCAGCACCTCCCAAAGGGCACCCCCAGCAGCCTGCCCAGACCACCCCCAGCTTTGCCCACAGCCTGGGTCGAGATGCCCTGGGCCATAGTGTGTGAATCAAACCCATCCCCCTCTTGTGCACCCTCTCCAAAAGCAACCCCTTCCCCCCCAGCAAATAACCAGCACTGCCAAAACTTCCTACCATCTGCTTTCCATATTTCTTTATGATGGAAAAATAAGATTCTCTCCTATTTTTCAAGCAGAATTAGTTTTCAGCCTTAACTTCTTTGTTTTTCAATCAATATCTTTACCTCTCTATGTAGATGCCACTAATAAAACAGGTTTTAGATACTGGAAGATGTGTTTCAGACACCAGGACCAGGGGGAGGGAAAACCCACTGAGATGGGAAACACAACTCCCCATTTCAAGAAAAGGACAACTTTCCATCTTAAATAAATAAATAA
Source organism: Corythornis vintsioides (assembly GCA_025447755.1). Classification (NCBI taxonomy): domain Eukaryota; kingdom Metazoa; phylum Chordata; class Aves; order Coraciiformes; family Alcedinidae; genus Corythornis; species Corythornis vintsioides. The sequence continues at coordinate 2,186 of JAOEGS010003960.1, forward strand.
ATAAATAAAAATCTGATCTCTGGAAGACATTAAAAAAAGGGGGGGAGGAGGGAAAACCAACAAACTGGTTGTTTTTATGGAACTGGATTAGGAAGCAGCTATAGATGCAAAGTTGAGCCAGGGAGAGCCTGCTGGAGAGAGGTGGGGCAGAGGTGGAAGGGACAAATAATATGGTGATAGGTGCTGGAGGCAGCACCTCTTCACTCTGCATTAATTGCACCCAGCAGAACATCACTTCTGACCAAGTCTTCAGCTGAATTTCCCCAAGTCCAATCCAGTGACATGCTGATAAACTCCCATATCTATTTTAACTGTTGAGAGATGAGGCCACTCAACATTTTCAGGACAGGCATTCACAGAAGAGATCTTAAGATGGGAAGCAGTGCAGAGAAGTGGCTGATTTTCTGTTTGTGGGTTAACAAAGTAAGTCCTTTTATTTAGGGGAAAAAACATATTTCTTCTGAAAATAGATATAAAAGACTTTTTTTTTTTTTTTTCATTACAGAAGAAAAATCTATTTAAAAATAATTTTTATGTTATTCATGGGAAATGCCACTTAATACCAGTTCTATTTCTATGTAATAAGCACACTACACAGATGTAAGAACATGAACCACATCCAATGCATTTGGTTAATTAAAAAAAGGGCAGAGAAACTAACTCATCTCCTCCTGCAAACTCCATATTTGTGCATGAATTTGTGTACTACAAGGACAGGGACTGAATAAGGCTCAGTCTAACACTTTTTTGTTGTTGTTGTTAAACTCCTACTTTGTTTCTGAAGTGCATGCTTTAAAGCTAACACATCATCATGGGGCTGAGCTGCTAAAAACTGTCTGGAATATCTGGAATTAATATTGTGTATGTGCCTATGTGCAGTGCATTAGCCAGTGCTCACGTCAACAGAAATTTAGGGTGTTAAAGAAACAGCTAAATACACAAGAGAAAATTAGACCTCCAGGTCTTGTTAGATAAGTTCAGCAGCAACAGAACACAACTGGGACATCTGAAGGCTGCTCCAAGTCCATCCAAGGACCCACACACCCTGCAATGAGTTAATTTACCAAGTGTCTTGCTTCATCTGTGCTGGTGCAAAAAGGCAAGGACAGGTTGCTCACCACCACAGCCAGCAACCAGGGCTCCCCAAGGCAGCACAATTCCATGCTTTGGATGGCCTGAGCCACTCACCCCTGGACACACAGCAGCTCTGGGGCCATGCTCCTGCCATCAGATCTGGGCTGATGCTGATGGAAAAAGCCAGAAATGGGCTGTGCTGATGGAAAAAGGGATTCATGCTACTGCCCTTCAGCTCTGTTTGAACACCTTGCCTACAGAAAGCAACCAAGCAGCACACCCACTGCAAAGCCACTGCCCAGTTCCTACCCTGGAGCAGTTCCCCATACACCAAGACAATTCTGGAATCAAATTATTTGTAAAATAATGTAAAAAATGGGGGGTTTTTTTGGTAAAAATAAGTAAAATGATGCTGCCAGCAATGCAGGCAATCTATTCTCTGGTACCAAGTTGCAGCAGGAGAGCCATTCCAGGAGGAAGATGGTTACACACTCAACAGACTAGGCCATAAGGAATATGCAACAGATCCAAATGCCAATTACAAAGCAGTAGGAGCCTTCCCAACGACTTCAGTGGGCTCTGGCTGAGGCACCAAGGGTAGGAAATTGCTGAACTCTTGTGTATTTTTAACAAGGACTCTAAAAAAGAAAGGAATAAAAGCCATGTGAAGCTGAGCTGAGAGCCTGCAGGCATCCAGGCCCTGGAGCACCCCCACCCAACCCAGGGGACCCCCACTCTGTGAACACAGAGAGCAGATTAACCCTGAACTTGCCCACTGGGAGGCAGGCCAAGAGAATGCTTCAGAGCCTGTCCAAGCAGGATACACACCTTGCTTTAATCTGTCCTTTTTGTTGTTTGAACAGTATGAAATTAGCACTGTGAAATAAGGACATCAAGGTGATAACTGAAATCAATTATTAACAACAAAAAAAAGATCACTCCATGCAATGTCTTGTCTTTCCTGAGGGATTTCTTTTGTGGTTGTTTAAGCACCAGTCTTTTTTTTTTTTTTTCTTTTAGGATAAAATCATTCCATCTAACAATTCTAACCAGATGTGTATTTCAGACTTCCAAATTTGGGAATGTTCAGATCAAGAGCTGTTGTTTTAGTCTTTTAGCCATGATCATCCCTGCAAACATGAAAGTTTTCAATTATTTCACCCTCAAACCATCAAGATGCTCAACCTATATCCAGCCAAAACTGAGTGCATGTACAGAAAGTCTCAGTGGATCTTTATAGACCCCAAACCTAAATCACAAAACTTCAGCTCACATGAGTTTTAACTTTCTACTAGCCAGTGAATAAATTTAATGTAATCCTTTAATAAGTCATTGATCCATTTAAATAATATATAGTGATTTTTTGAATAATTCTTAACCTTTCTGGTTATGAAATTGGATATTAACCCAATGCTTCCTAATTTGGCAGCACCTTTAAGGCAGTGATCCAGTTCTCTTCTCCTTCCATGTGTGGAATCCCAAATGGATAGGCTGGGATTTCTGTCAGTGGCAGTTGCAATGGAAACTCCCCTTGGTTCTAAGAAGAATGGATTAAGTCCCAAGATTGCAACACTCACAAAAAACCTGGATCTACAGGTGGAAAGCAGCAAAAGGATGTGAATTCCTGAGGTATGATCCTGAAACTCAGTCCCTCATCAACAATCTCCCTGAGGAAAATCCAACCCACGGGGAAGTTCTGAATCAGATCCTTCTGAAATGAGTGGCAAAGACCCCCAAGGTGATCAGAATGGCCAGAGGGGCATCCTGAGCTGAGGCTGGCCTGCAGAGGGAGGAAAACTCAACAGGTCTCACGTGCTTTACAGGAACTCCAGCAGCAAATGGAATTTTAATGCTCTTTCTAGGCACTGTAATCCCAGCTCCGGGGTTGAGATCCCAGAAGAGGCAATGCCCTTGGCAGCAATAAACTGCTGTTCTTCCAGACACCACATCAGCTGTCCAGCCTTCCACTGCTGCCCCAAGCCTGCCCTGTAGCTTCACCATGGACCATTTCACACCAGGGCAGCTGCAGAGGCTGAAGCTCTCCTTGAGAGGCAAGTGGGTGTCTTGGAGCAGTCACTGCCCCTTTGCTTCCAAGTCCATGTGGAAACTCAAGTGTTTCTCTAATGTCAGCTCCATCCAAGACAAGTTTGTCTCCATCTCCTGCAACCCAACTGCTAACACTTCCTCACTGCAACTATGATTTTTTTCTTCCTCCATCTCCCATATCCTTAATAATAAGAGGTTCTACAGGCCAGCATCTGACATCCTTCACACCTTACTCCTGCTGTCAGTTTTGGGAATGGTAATGGGTTGGCATAAGTGGGAATGGCTCTGCAGCCTGGGTTCAGTTGGCAGTGCTGTTGGTGATGCTCTGACAGGAGGGAATGGTAAAGGAGCTATTGCCATGCTTATCATTAAGCACGTGCTTAAACAAGTGCCCACAGCACTGGGACAGAAGAAAATGGGTTGATATTCTCATTTTAGGATGGCAGATGCTAAATAGCTGATCCCTTTTCACCACCCCAGTTCCTCCATTAGAAAACACACAAACCAACAACAGCAAACAGATGAAGTGACACTGATTTGCTTTGTAAAGCCTTTGGAGACAGTGGCTGAAATATTAAACAAAAGCTGGGCCTTGCTCCACCAAGGACTCACAAGTCCTGGTTCCTGCCCCACTACAGGCTTCAAAGCAACAACTCTACTCCTCAGGAAGGAATTCACCACACAAGTGGAGGAAGGACACACAGACACAAGCAGACCAACTGATGCCCATCGGGTGTCATGCAGCCAGGCCAGCAGAAGTGCACCCTGCAGAGCCAGCTCCACCAGTAAACCTCACTCTTGCTGGAAGAATTAGTTTCCCTGGTGGATAGTGGTGATTTTTACAGCAGCTAATGCTTTGCTACACAGACACATTTGTCTTCTGAGCACTCCATCAATGTGCTCTGCCTGCTATTCTTGTCTGTGTAAAGCACAGATACAGCTTCAAAAGGATTTCTCTCCCTTTCTTTGGCCTGTGCTCCCACACTTTCAGGAAGCTGTTTGAGCCTCTCAGCCTCTCATTTTCCAGTTTGCTATTCCTATTTGCACACACACACTTAGCAACACTGCTCCAGACCACAGGTGGCCAAAAATCCACAACCACGGGGTCGTGGGTGTCAGGAGGGGGACACAGCACCACAGGGCACCACAACTCCAGATGAGAGAGCCCCAGTTCCAAGGTGCATTTGTACTCACCACAAAGTGGCTACAAGTGCAAGCAAAATTCCTCCAGGGTCCCCCAGGGAAAGAAAATCCTTCCAGGAACCTGCTCCTGGCCTTTTTCAAGGCATTTAAGAATGTGAAGTTCTTCACAGGGACACCCTGCAGGCAGGGGCAGATACTCAGAGTTCCCTCCCCAGCAGTTCAACCACCTTCTTGTAAAGCTTCTGAGGGATGCTCAGAGTGGCACCTAAGCTCCAAAGGAAAGCTCATCTCACCAGTGAAGCATTCAGGAACAATCTCTGGGAGTAATCAAAGAGGAAAGAAAGAAGTGGCCTGCAAAAAGTTGGAGATAATTTATTTACAGGGCTGAAAACATCCTCCCCCCACCCTCCACATACACCTTTCCTCATCCACTGTTCTGGTCCAGAGTAAAAACTGCACAATAACATTGCTTGAGCTGATCCAGTCCAGGGACAGATCCAATAAAAATGACTGTCAGAAACTTCATTAAGCCCAGCAGGGCCAGCTTCAAAATTCTCTGTCCAGCTGCTCAAACAACCTAACAGGGATGCAGATTCTGTAGGAACAGCTGCTGCAGTTTGGAAAGTGACAGCTCTAAAACAAGGCAGCAAACACTGACCCTTCCAGCTGAGAAAAAAAAGCAAGAAATAACCCCTGGGAGGCCTTGTCAGGTCAGAGCCACACTGTCCCTTAACAGAGGTGAGAGTCCACACCACCAGTGACACAACAGCACTGGTGGGACTTGGTTCTGAGAAGCAGGGAGAGCAACATGCACCATTCAGACTCAAGGAATCCACATTTTTAAATCAAGGATTGCCATTCTTATGTAATTTGCTTCCACATACACAAAAAAAAAAAAAAGCACTTAAAAATCTCACTTTCAGATATTTAGGAGTTCTCTCTGGTAATGAATGTTTCAAGAGGCAATGGCCAGGTATTCACAGGGAAGTGTTCTGGCAAAAACTTCTTTCCTTTTTGAACCCCTTCACTGATAAGCACTCAGTGCACAGTCTCCAGTGCTGCTAGGCTACCTTGGCACCCAGCTACCTCTGCATGGTGCAAAGTGTTCAGCAAGGGGTGGCAGGAAAAGAAAGGCAATGTGTGTCAGAGACAGGGCAAGAGACAAAACCTAGACAGATGAGCACTTTAAATAAACCTGAAAGTGATTTAACAACAAATGGAGCTATCCCAGGAACTGCTAGCAGGCAGATGAACGGAAGACAGGTGGAGAGCAGTCAGCCACACTAATGAAGCAGCTCCTGCATCCATTTCAGCCTTGTCAGAGACATTCTGAGTGGTTTGGTTTATTGCAGGGGATGGGAATACAAACCCTCAGTATATAAGCCCAGTTGGTTTCCCAACTTGCAGGCAATGCAGAGGCTCAGGAAGAAAAGATGCCTCCTGTGATCCACGGAGACAGGTCAGTGGAAAGCAGGTTTGTGTCCCACCATCAGCAGCACACACATCAGAGACAGGTGACTCACCCAGGCAAGGGCAGCCTTAAAATCTCTGTTGAGCCTTAAATTGCAAATTCCTGAGCTGGTGCAGAGGAGGAGACAGGTAATCAGACAGAAAGTCACCTCTTGTGGCTGCAGAGAAGCAACAGCATCAGGGCTACCCACTGCTTGGGAGTGAGAACAGAGTCCCCTCCCTCCACTGCCAGGCTGGCTGTCACTCAGTGACCTGCAGTTTCAGGTGGTCACCAGTGTTACTCGAGACTGGATGGAGGATATGGACAGGGTGGGTCATGAAAAAATAATCTGGAGGGTTTGTCATCTGCCTGCCAGGCTGGTGGCACAGGGGAGATGTAAAGCACTGGTTAGAGGTGTGCAGACATGCTCGTGGCCTCTTGCCAGTCCCTCTGACTTTAAAGAGCAGGAAAGGAAAAGTGCCACTCCACAGCATCACTTTCTGGTGTTGCTGCTCTTGGTGCCATCATCTGGTAAATGGAAATTAGCATTATCAGAAGACAGGTAGTCCACATTCTGAGGGAAAGGCATTGTTTCCAGTCAGCTTCCTCCAGCTCAGGAAAAAACAAACCAAGAATAGACTTCTGAAGTGCTGAATTACTCTGATTATTTGAGAATACCTCTCAATAAATAAATAAAGAAATAAACCAACCTTGCTGTTAACAAATCCCTAGGAATCTGATCAGACTTCTGAGATTTTGTGCTTCTTTGTTTGTTTTCAACCAAATTCATTCTTTTTCTCTCATGTTCCAACTCTCAAAAGATGAATTAAAAGTAGCAGTGTTCCCTGTGTGACAAACCTGTCTCTGGACTGGCTTTCCTTATGGCCAGTGACACTGACCAGGAAGTTTTCCTTTATCAGTTACATCTTGCTCAGCTATCACTATAGGCTTCAGCCAAATCCTCTTGAATTCAGTGGAGCATAGAGATCAGGTTCAATAAAACATGGTTGTTTTATAATCTCTGGTAAATACTTGGGTCTTGAAGAGCAATTCATCTCCTCCTGTAGGGACAGCCACATTAAAGTCACAGAGAACACAAAGGCAAAGCAGGGGCTGAACTAAAGCCTCTTGTGTGTCCATTAGACACTTTAAGCCAGGCCTATCTGTTGTCCCTCTCCAGGATAATGAGCATATGTGCCCCTCAGCCCCTTGGTGTCTGCTGGCATAAGGAGAGAAGGCTTCTTGGCCCAAGAACCACCACGTTTTCCTGAACCAGCAACCACTTTTCCCACCTAGCCTGAAGGTGCAGTTCATGTGGAACAGGAAGGTGTGAATCTCTAAAAGCTTTGGTTCTGATGTCAGGCAGTAGATCTGGCAAAGCTTTACTCTGAGGTTCACTAACACTTTAATCCCAGATCAACTGGCACAGAAAAACGTGCCATGCCCTGCCCTCCTCATGTTGGCAGCTGCTGGTAGCATGGTCAAATCCAGGAAAAAAGAAAAGAGGTTGTATTATAATCTGACAATATAGTCTGCAACCTCCTACACTCACCTCACAGCAACAGACAGGGCAGAGGTTATGGAGAACACCCTGTGAAAAGGGAATTAACAGTAGACAACCAAGAGGCAAAGCAGGAGGAGGCTAAGACACTAGTTAGGCAGGAGAACAACAAAACCTCTTGGCACTAATGACTTGTGCCTGCAAAAATGCTTGGCGTTCAGGGCTTCTTAACAAGCCCAGGGGCAGAATAATTAACAAAGGACTTGAGAGGAGCACTGGAGGGAAGTTAAGGACCTGGCCAAGCCAGCAGCCTGCTGCTTCTGCACACTGCAATCTGTGTGCTGCCTTTTCCCTTCAGGCAGATGCCATGCAAGCCAGCAGCAAGGAAAAGCCAGACTGAGATTATGCTTTTATCTGACACACTGTTGAGAAACCAGAGTTAAAGTACTTGCCATTAAAGGTCTAAATCACTCCAAATTTACTACTGTACTGCCATACAGATTATCAAGCCCTCACCTTTTTTTTTTCCCACTGTAAGGACAAGATCAGATAGAATGCTGCTGCTTTCCAAAACCAGGCATCTCATTTAGCTCCAATTTGAAGAACAAATGAACTTTGCAATCTCAAAGGGCTGTGTTTTCCCAATAGCTTTATCCCCACCACTTCTAAGGGCTGCAGCTTCAAGCCCAGGGAGGGCAAGGTAAAGCTGGAGGCACAAGCCTGAAGGCTGAACCAGCATGGTGACTCAACAGAAGAGCCATTTTTGAGACCAGGGGCAGGCTGGGCACCAGAAAAGGCAGGCATGAGAAAATTTAGCCCCACGAGCTGCATTCAAGAGTGGATTATCTTATTATAAGAATCACAGAATGGTAGGAGTTGGAAGAGACCTCTGAAGATCAAGTTCAACCCCCCTGCCTGCAAAGGACAAAACTAGGGCAGATCACTCAGAAAACTAGGAAGAGTCTGGGATTGAAAGGCAAAGAGATTAGCAAATGAAGATAGACACTCCAAAGCAGGCTCCAGGCATGCTGATGGAATAAATCAGTGGAAGTGCTGGAATTGTCCCTGAATTGTAGCCACACATTTAGGTGTTTGTGCCATCCACACAAATGCATCCTCTTCCTGCAAGGAACTGTGTTCCCTTGTCTCTCATCAGCCATCAGAGGAGGTGGGGCTGACAGAGCACACAGCATGTGAATTATCCAAGAATCTAATTATTTTTTCTACCTTCTGTCAATCTTGGGAAAAACCTAAAGAAATAAAAAATGGCTCAGGGCACTTCATGCCAATAAATGGCATCAGAGCCCAAGAGGATGTGGATTTCCAAGGATAGGAAAATCTCCAAGGATTTTCCCAAACAAAATTCACTGAGAGATCCTTCATGACCTGCAGCACATCCACCTCCTGAATTTCAGATGGTCAGGTCACCTCTGCTGAGGCAACATCACAGTGAGATCAAGAAACAGAGCAGAAGGTCTGATTCACCAGAAGTTTTCTCAACTGCTATTTTTCCACTTGGAACCTGAAGAAAACCCAGCACCAAAGTACAAAAACCCTAAATGCCAATGAGAAAGCACAAGAGTTCTGGTCAGCCCAGGGGTCTGTCTCCAGCAACAGAGGAGGAAAGATTCTGTGTGAGCCCAAGGCAAAACCTCTCCCTTGCACAGTCCCCCAGCAACCCCTGGGTCAGGTAGAGGTTTTCTGAGCCAAGGGCTGCAGCTGTGTCTTTGCAATCAATGGTCCTGAAGAGATGCAGCTCATATGAGCTGCCTGTGGAAATCAATTGCCTGCTTGGCCCTGGCAGTAAATTCAGTGTATGCTGTGTGAAAACATACTTCCCTCAGTTTAAAACTGCCAGGGGCTTCCATCTGATCCTTTCCATTCCCAGAAGATGGTAAAACACCCTTCCCAATTCAGCCCCTCCCTGCCTCTGCCTCTCGTGCCCCTCTAAAGCTAATTTTGATTCTATTTTTATGATTTTCACAGGAGTCTGCAATGGGCCCAGCTGCTTGCAGTTGCTGCCATGGCAAACTTCTTCATCCTGCTCTATTTCCACAGCTCCTGTTTTCCAGCCCCACAGCTTAAGAGTAGGTGTGTAGAAATACAGATACCAGATGTCTGTGTGGTTCAAACAGCCCCCTACCTGCACAGGTATGAAGAGCCACCCTCCCTCAAAGCTCAAATCTTGCAGCACTGAGTGTTGTCTTTACATCTCTGTGTCTGGCTGTGAAGGTGGATGGGCTGAGAGCTCCAAGACAGAAGCTCCAATGCTGAGATGCAGGACTGCTCACTTGGCCTCTTATCACCACCTCTTATCTCTTTTCTCTTTAGAAGATGACATTTTCAACAAGCATTTGCTCACTATAATGCTTAAACTTAACTGGGCATGAAAACAAAGCCCTGCTCCAGGCCAGCTGCTCAGTGCCCTCCTGCAAAACATGGAGGGAGTTCTCCCCACATCTTTGAGAAATTTTCCTCCCAGGAGCTACCACAGTTTGGATCCTTTTGGAACCAGGAGGCTTGTTCTGCATCTCCCATTGTTGGCAAAGCCAAACCTACACATTAAACTGAAGAAGTACCCCTGAAGTCAGGAATCTTTGTTTTCTTCCTCCAGTCAAAAAAAAATGAGAGGTGAGGGAGTAAAATCTACTAATACTAGATCAGCATGACAAGAAACAATCAGTATTTAAAGATAAAAAAAAATATTAATACTTCATTTCCTTAATAAAAAAGCTTGTTATTTATTAATCAATATTACCTCAAAACGTATCAGATACTTCCTTTTCATGTACAATTATTGTAACTTTATGTTTTTCAGAACTACTTTTATTTCTCAGGGTTTTAATGTGGGAGACTGCACTTGTGATTCCAAGCACCATTTACCATAAAAAGCATATAATAAATAAATAAAACCATCCAGAAAAAAAAAAAAAAAAAAGAAAAGAAAAAGAAAAAAATAATTTATTACTTTCCAAAATAACAAATTAAATTTGTATGAGGCTATCCAATTACTATAACAGTTATTGCACAGACTAGTAGAAAGAACTCCATGTCAATTAACTGTTGTGTTTAGCTGCACATTAGCACTTTTTAATGGGGATCCAACACCCAATCCCTCTTTCTTCAGGAAAAAATAGCTATAGATGGAAAACAACACTGGGGCTGATGTATATCTTACTCCAGCTTGCCATTCCAGAGCTGTCCCAGTCCCAGTGTTGCTGAGGAGGGAGAGCAGCAGCTCTGGCCCCCCATGGCTGCAGCCCCCTCCAGGGTACCATTTGTCTCCAGGAATGTGAAGAAGAGTTAGTGCTTTGGGAACAGTGTCACTTGGGTGACAATGGCAGCTGGAGCACCTTGGAGCACAGGGCAGCCCACATTTGGCTCCTGGGAGCAAATGATAAGGGCTCTAACTAACCCACAACCAGAACACCTTCCTTATTCAAATGCTGATCTGCAATTCCCCTTCCATGTGTTCCCTGAAGGTCTTCCCCTGCTCCATTTGAATTTGGCAATTAAAGCAACAAAGCCAATCTCTTGCTAGTCCCAGCAATCCAGCCTTCACAAACCTCTGAGTCACAGAGAAGAATTCTTCCTCAGCTCTCTTCCCACTTACAATTAACTAGTGTTCTTGAAATCAAGACTGCTGGGGCTGAGACTTAGGAAACAATCCAGAGGAGACTAATAAGCACTTGAGATGAGCTTTCCAGGGTGCAGAATTTTACACTGAATGCCAATACATCATCAGAACAAGTTTATCTTGCCTGGGATCTTTCCCCCAAAGAAGTCTCTGTTCAGGAAAGGCTTAAGAGACAAAAAGCAACCCTTGCCCTCTGTCATCACTGCAGGGTTTCTGCCCCAAACAGGCTGCCAGGTTCAGCATCTTCCCCACACTCCTTTGCCCTCTTGTTTAAATCCACTTATGCTCGTGCCTCCACAGCATCCTGCAGCACTGAGTTCCATAATCTAACACAGATGGAAGAAGTAACTTGTTTTAATCTTGCTGGCTAGGAACTTCATTGCACACTGGTTTGTACCAGCAGAAAGAATTCCTCCCCATCCTACAGCATGGTATGATTTGATGGATTTCTACCTCTCCCAGCAGCCTCCTTTCCAAGCCAAGAGTCCTAGGCAATGTAGCTTCTCTTCCTATGGAAACTTCCCCAGGCAACTTCATTCTCATTCCTTTTTCAGTGCCACCAAAGCCCTTCCTAGTAGTCAGGAAAACATGTTGTCATCAGAACTGATCCATGGCATGGGTTCAAACTACAGATAATTTCTATTTTACTCCCTGCTCCTTTCCCACTGCAGTTTTATTTGCCTCTTTGACCCCAAACTGAAGACTGAGCTCAGCTTTCTCTTTTATTCATCAACCAAATAGTTTCTTAATGTCCAACCCCAGCTGCCAGCCCAGTTCTGGGAGGCCTGTCAGTGAGCAGCTCAAGGAGACCTCACTGCTTCTGTTAAGCACAAGAGGAAAAAGAGTAAGAGGAAAAACACCACCCCAGAACTTTCTGCCCACTTCTGCAAGCCTGCAGAACTCAGCTACTGCTCCTCAACCTGGTCCAGTTGGCTGTGCTAATTGGCTGTGCTAATTGGCTACACATATGCTATTAATTCACTCTCTTCTGACTCTGAGGTTTAAAAGGAGCTGTAATTTGTCCCAGGTGGGAGGCAATAAAAGCTGGTCAGTGGTGGATGGCTCTGACTCAGGTGGTGTGAGGCAGCTTGCTAAGCACCATCTCCAACCTGCCCACTGTTTACTGGCTCCTGTGCAGGGCACACCTGAGGCCACGTGCCACGAGAGATTTTACAGCCCATAACCTTCTTGCCCTGGAAGCTGCTCCCACAATCTTCCCCAGGTCCTCTTGGAGGGAGAGGAGAACTCACCATTGAAGAGGGAATGTGGTGAAACAACCACCTCCAGACCTAATCCACAAGAAGAAAATAAAAGTATGACTTCTGTCCTGGAGGGAAATCCCAACACAGACCTCAGATGAGCTCCTAGAGAGTAGGGAAGGAGCTCCCCAAGATTGCTTTAATGTGGGTTTGCAGCATTTCACCTCCAAGCACATCAGCAGAGCTTCACAGTGCTCCATCAATAATGGAAACCACTTCTATGTGCAGACTTTTCTTAGGAAAAACAGGAGAAAGATAAAAAAAGAATGCAGTTTGCCAGTATGGAATGCCTTGTTGTGGCCCTGACTGAATAAATCTGCCTCTGAACTCTAGTACTACTATCTGTGGAACTGTTATTAAACATTTCAATTATCTGGTAGAACTCCAAGCTCATGGATTTCCACAGAACCTCATACCATTCAGAAAACATTCCTAGTTTCTGGTAATAGATCTTTTGGAGGATCCCACTGAAGACAAAATGGAAAAAAAAAAAAAAATCACTTCAGCCATTCTCTTTTGAAACTCAAACTACATAAAGAATCTCACTCTCTGCTGCATTCCATCAGTTTTAAGGATACTCCTCCTCAGGGGATGCCAATTGGTTTCCTCCAAATTAAACTCTCAAGATTTCTCAAAACAATTTCCAAGCTTGATCAGACCCTACCTAAGCTAGCTAGAAAACAAAACCAACCAACAAAACCACCAAGAAATCACTCGCTGCTCCTATTTATAACCACTTTTCATTTTAAAAGGAAACATCTAAACTCTGGATTTAATATCAGCCAGCTGTTAATAGTTTAACATGTAAAGACTGCTTGTCACATTCAAAGTATTTCTGTGGAGTTGTACTTAACTCTTTTGCAGGCACACCCAGTGCAACTCTTGGCATTACACACATCTTTAAAATGATTTACAATCGTATTTATTTCCCAGAGCAAACACCCCGTGGAACACCAACACAAGCTGCAGCCAGAGAGTCAATCTCTCACACCCTTTTCCCCTCCAGACTGTCTCAAGCTGGACAGTGTTTGTAAACTGCACAAAAGCAGTTGCTGAAGCACAGAAACTGCATGTGGCTTAACGAGGAATAACCTTTGGAAAATCATTGAGATGAAGAATCATTTACAGCTTTCCTTAATTGCTACACCCAGCTCTCTTTGGAGCTCAGCAGCATTGCAGGAGAGCAGCAATACCATCTATCAGAGAAGAGCTTAACTCCTTTCAAAATCCTCTAGTTGCTGCTGCTCCAGACATTCCATAGACAAGGTCAACTTCAGCTGGAGTTTTCTGCATTTATTTTCCTGCCAGTGGGAAGAATAAATAAATAAATAGAATTCAGCACAATGGAGACTGGAGTTCCACGTGTTACCAAAGAAAAGGGAGTAGCTGTCCTCTGTGCTCCAACACAGCACTGCCTGAAGGCAAGTCAGCAGCACCAGAACCAGTATGGTCAGCATTTGGCTTGGGTTGTAGACCTAAGAAAACCCACAACAGCAGGAATCTGTTGCCACAGCTCTGCTGTTAAAGGCTCCACAGTTCTGGGGCCTGTCTGGCCTCTTTGCTCAGGCTGAACCTGAGCACTCAGCTGGGCTCGCTTTGGCTTCTTCACAGATGCCTAGAGGAACATCTCACCTGGGGGTGTCCTCACCTCAAGGGGTACAGGGAACCTGAAAAGTAATTGTTGTGGCAATGCCAGCATCACTGCAACCTGAAAAGTAATTGTTGTGGCAATGCCAGCATCTGACCAGCAGCCACTGCCAGCTGGTGCAGGTGTAGCTGAGCTAACAGAGATTGATCCTCCTTTCCTTCCTCTGGTCAGCACTCAGGTCCCACACAGCTTTGCAAAGGCAGAAGCCTGACTTCTGTGTAACTGTCCAAAACTTCACCTCCTCTATCAGAGCCCTGCTGAGCCACCTCCCTCCAAAAGGCACCTGAAACTGCAAGGTGCATGTAAATGATCATTAAAGGATGCTCTGTTTAATTGGGGCATTTCAGATTGGGGCTGCTGTTTTTAATGGGTTGCCTCCCAGGAAACTGACTTAACTTGTAATGACACAGTGAATGGTAATGGCCAGTGTTTAATTGGGGCAGTGTGAGTAAAATTTGGCTTCAGAGGAATTAAATTTAGCTAATGCCAAGGAGTTAAGTGATTAATCAGGTGTTAAATAGTATGTATTCTAAACACTGGTCTTCTCCCATTCAATCCTACACCCACTGCACTTAATGAGAGTTTTGTCATTGATGCTACCAGAAGAAGGATCCTCCTCCTAGCACACAAGTTCACTAATAAACATTAAAGAACAGCCTCTGAACTAACATGTACTCGACCTTGGGTGAGGGTAACGGGATTCCAGCTGCACAGTGCTCAACAGTCCCCTTGGCATCAAAAGCTCTTTGCTGAAACAGCATCAATGAGGCATTAGGAGACATAAAGCACTGCCTAAAAAACCCCCAAAAAAACCCAGTAAATCTGGGGAAGCCAGTTAGGATTTAAAGTTCCAACACTGTGTGGATTCTTTCCCCTGGGTTTACATGATCAGTCTCACCCCCTTTTCCTTCTCTGTGCATGATAACATCCCCAAATCCAAAGTGAGCACCAGTGAGACAAGTCCTGGTGCTGGCTCCTGTGACACCCAATCAGTCATGAGGGCCACAACACACAGGGACACCTGAAGCAACTCATCCCACCCCACAGTCCCAGTTTCAGTTCCCCTGCAAGTTCCCAGTTGTTTGTGTGGTCACACAGTAAATCAGAGTGAGCCACTGGAAGGGCTGGATTTATAGAAATTAATAAACAAACCAACTGTGTCCTTTGGGGATCTGCTATTTTGAGCCTGCCACAGTGATATTCTGAGACAATTATCATTTCAGAAAAGACAAAAAATAGGGAGATCCACACAATCAGAAAGCTCCAGGTGAGGTTTTAAGCAGAATTCATCACCACACGGATTGTAACTGATCACAAAAACCCATCACCTGTGTCAATACTTCCAGGCCTGCCTCCCTTCATGCTTCTGCTCTCATGTGAGCCCTTGCCAGCATGTTTACACCCTCCCTGTGCCTCAGTTCTCCCATCTGGGGGAGGAGGTGAGGCTGTGAAGATCACTTGCCAATGCTCTAAGGAGGGAGTGCCAGCCTTGTGACACACCGGTAATGACCGTGGCACAGGATCAGAGGAACAGGTTTACTACCAACTTAGCATCCCAACAGCTGGGATGAAGAAAGTGTCCAAGAAAACCACTCCTGATGTCCCTTCCCAAACCACCTCGAAGTGAAAACCTTCAGGCTGCACTGGGCTGAAACGTGCCATGAGCATGAAGCCTCACACAGAGCACCACACTGATGCTTAGGGCCTCAGGTGTAGTGAGCACTGTGGGTCCAACCTGCACACTCATATCTGACCCCCAACATCTTCCTTTCTGAACCCCAGCAATGGCTTCTCTCCAGAGCTTTCAGCTCTCCATGCACACACTAATCTCCTGGCCACCAGGGCTGGTTGCCATCAGCCAGACAAGCACACACCCAAGCGTTGAGATCGGGATGCAGGAGTTGAATTCCTGCTCTCCTGGAGGAAAGAGTTAATGGAGGTGAGCACACATACCTGCCACTAAGCAAACACACATCAATATACAATCACACATACACACTGATAAAGTCCTCTGACATGACCCAAGATACTACTGCAAGTTTATATTAATTGCCAGTAGTTAAATACACCAAAGCCTCACCTCCTCCAAGTTCTCCTAAATCTTATGAGACCTCTAAGGAGCTGAGCCGGGTTTGTTTGAACAGGGCAGACACAGCACCAGCATTCAACCCTCTAATGAAGCCTTCCATGGCTCATCACCCCAGGCACTGTGGCATTTCCTGAGCACCCCTTGCCCTGTGCTGGGAGAAGGAAAGATTAAAAAAAAATAAAGAATAAATTAAAAATACATAATCCATCCAGCAGCACTTCCAAGTCACAGGCTCCTGATGAAAATGCAATGCTCTCACAGCACAACACTTGGCTACTTGTCAGCAGAGAGGCTCCTCTGCCTCCACCTCGCACTGCAAGCCAGCCTGGCACGCTGAAGAAGCTCTCAATTGTACTTGTAAAATCACACTGCCATTTAAAAAAAACCAAACCCTCTGAAGTCCAGTTACTGAACACAACCACTCTGAACTCTGCCTGGTTGAAACGAGCCTCCAAAAAAACAGTGGTAGTTAGAAAAAAAAAAAAAAAAACAAACCAAGGGAAAGTTCCCAAATGATGTTATTTGAAATTCACTTTTCTGTCTGAAAGGGTGTACTTGGTGTATTTCAAACTATGTAAATAATCACTATCAGAGAAGAAAGTAAAAGCAGTTTCTGTCCTCGAAGATAATTGCAGGATCAGCACATAAACAAGCTACAGCTCAAAAAAGAAAAATAAGTGCAGACCATGACATTTAGAATCATTTCAAAAGAAAAAAAGTCCGTTTCTATGTGTCTAAACGACAGGAAAATTTGGCGTTTAACCATTTCAAGCCTCAAACAGAACTTTGCTTGTGCCTCTGATCCCTCACACCCTGAAGTTTTCACGTTATGGTCACACCACTCAGGAGGTAAAATTCCCACCATCAACCCACAACACACAGGCGACCAGACAAACAGAAAGTGCCGTGCTTGTAAGCTGAATAATTGTTTATTCCAGGCTTTTCCCCTTAGAGAAAGTCTGGAAGTCACCTTTTCCTTCCAGGCAGGGAGGGACAGCTGCTCAAGCACTCCTGCTGGGACAGAGCTAGCCCTGAGCAGGGAAGGGACACTCCCGGCTGGCAAGAAGGTAGAGAGACTCCAGCGGAAAACACCACGACCGAACCAAAATCGAGGGGAGAGGAAAGCAGCGTTTGTGTCTAAGTGGGCTGCTGGATAGGAAAGGGTCTGGAGAAAAAAAGCAAACTCAGTTTGTTTGCATCGTCTGGGTTTCATACCGCCTCCCCTTCAAACCAGAAACTTTGCAGGGCAATCCTTTTTTTTCCAAGAGGCCAAAGCACCACGGAACAGACCCGAGGGCTCCAGCAGAGCAGCCCCGGCTTCTCCACCTGCTGCCGGGCGAGCGACGCCGGGAAACGCAGCAAATAATCAGCCACAGTTCGGCTATTGCCCAAAAAACCACCCTAAATTAAAAATCAACACGCACATTGTAAAGCCAAACATCAAACGCAAAGCCTCACAACGCGCTGGCGGCGGAACCGGCGGCGGCTTCGTCCCCCCGACGGCAGGAAACTTTCGGGCGAAGTTGCGGGCGGGGGCCCGGGGGAGGCCGGGCAGGGCCGCGGGGCTCCCCCCGCAGCGTGTGCGGCTCCCCGGCCGTGCGTGTGCGCGTCCCCCGGGGCAGGAGTACGGCGCTGACAACCCCACGGGAGCCGCGTCCCCGCGTCCGCCGCCCGCGTCCTCCTCACCCGCAACCGGCGCGGGGCCGCCCGCGTTGCCTGCGCTCCCCGCAAGCGCCTGGGGGGTGTCCCGGCGCTTCCGCCCCGCACACCCCGCGACCGCCCTTGAGGGAAAGGGGAAGAAAAAGAAGAGGGAAACAGTTGTTTTCACCCGAAGAACCCGCGGCTGAGGACAGCGCCCACCGCCTTGAGGCGTCCCGCGCAGCCGGGGGCCGGGGATTTACCTTGATGCAACACTGGGCAGCAGCCTCAGACATCTCTCGGGAGGGAAACGGCGAAGCCCGGCGGGGCGGGTGCGGGCGGGCGGACGGGAAGTTCTTGGGTTTTCCTCACTTTCAGCTCCTCTCCCGGCCCGACGGCGCAGAGCGGAGCAGCAGCGGCGGCGGCAGCGGCAGCAGCAGCGCGGCCCGGGCCCGTCCCCTTCAAGGGGAAGTTCGTGCGGCGGCCACCATCACCCGGCGGCGGGCGCGGCGCGGCCCGCGGAGCTAACCC
>JAOEGS010003961.1:0-22811 GCA_025447755.1 Corythornis vintsioides
AGGTCTCAGCAGGGCAGAGCAGAGGGGGAGCAGAACCTCCCTGGATCTGCTGGACACTCTCCTCCTGATGCCCCCCAAGAGCCCATTGGCTTCCTGGCCCCCAGGGCCCATTGCTCTCCAAGGAGATATCTTGATGTCACCAGGACTCCCAGCCCCTTCTCCAGGGGGCTGCTAATCATAATTAAGACCTTAGCTGAGAAAGCAGGATTTTTTAAATCGTTGTCAGATTAATTTGAAAAGCCTCTATGTGACAACTTCTTTACAGTGATTCAAAGACAATAGGATATTCAGAATAGCATTGGTTTAGACTTAGCAGATGCAATGTTTGACAAATGAAACCAAGTAATTCAGGTTTTTTATCTGTAAAATATTGGAACTTCAATGACAATGAATGTAGGAATGCTTAAACCTCCACAAAAGGCTATTTTAAAACTACTTCTGTCAGACAAAAATGTATTTATAGGTAGAAAGAAATTGAATTCAATAATACTGTTACTGTAGCAGCAGAAAGGACTTGTTGAATTACTTAAGGACAAGAGATTCCTAAATAGGAATGAGTTATTTGCATTTTTAAATGGCATATTCTTCAGATACAAAAAATCAGACAACTTTTCATAAAAATGGATATGTTAGAAATTAATGAAATACTGATAGGATTCTGTTGGCATTGGCCTTCTCAAAATAAAAGGTGGTTTCACAAGCATTTATAGAGCAGGTATTTAAGAATAAGGGTTTTGTTCTTGTCAGTTTGTTCATACGTCCCTCTGGTTCATTAACAGATTTGCTAACTGTTTTGTTATGATATTTTCCTATTTTTCCAAAGTAGTTTATTCACAGAGTGTTTCAATTCTGGAGTAATGTGATGAAGTGGTTGTGTTGCTTATCAGTCGGGTAGTTTTCATATTGCTAATTAGGGGGAAATACCTGTTCTTTCCCACCAGAGTGGTGGACACTGGCACAGGTTGCCCAGGGAGGTGGTGGAGGCTCCATCCCTGGAGACATTCCAGGTGGGGCTTGAGGAGGCTCTGAGCACCCTGCTCTAGGTGCAGATGTCCCTGCTCTCAGCAGAGGTGGGAATGAAGGTCTCTTCCAACCCAGCCATCTCTATGATCTGCAGTGGTTTGGCAGCACAGGTCTCCGCTCCTGTGCTGGAGGAATCTCCCAAACCTGAGAATATCAAGGGATTGTTCCCATTTTTCAACTGTGCTTTTTGCCCAAATGATTTTGTGTTTGGAAGCTGTGTTTGTGCTGAGTGTGGCCATTTTTCTTTGAAGAATCTGACAAGTTGAAAGTGCAGAAGATCGAGCCCTGGAACAGTGTCCGCGTTACCTTCAACATCCCACGGGAAGCTGCCGAGCGGCTGCGGATTCTGGCTCAGAATAACAACCAGCAACTTCGTGACCTAGGAATTCTCTCCATTCAAATTGAAGGTATTTTGCACCTGAGTTTGCTCCCAAAGGCATTAACCTAAAATTTCAGCGATTTTGTATTCTTGACTAATGGTGCAAAACCTCTAATTTAGGCATTTTGACAGCGCTTCAATGGGTAGGTAGCTCAGGACTTCTCAAGAGTCAGTTTAATAATAAACATGACAGCTGAAAATCCTCTGAGCAGCTGGAGCCTCCTGAAAAATGGTGTTTGATTTTTGGCTAGCAGGATCAGCCCTAATATTTTTACTTTTTTTTTCCTTCCTGTTTCACATGAGACTTTCATAAAAAAAAAAAACTTAGTGGATTTCACAATTGGTATTCTGGACAGTTGTCCAAGAGCACACTCTGGATGGAACCAAGGGCATTTAATGCTTGTCATAGGGATTGTTCTTTTTAAAACTGAACTCCAGAACAGCAGGGCAGTGGGATGCAGACCCGTCCTGCCAAAGGGCACGTTGTACATAGAGTTTGTACTTCCTTCCTTGACATCTTTCACATGTCCTTTTGAAAAGGTCTTTGTTCTGTTTCTCCATCTGTCGTTCAGTTCACCCAAACTGTGCATCACTTGCAGGGGAAGGTGCCATCAACTTAGCACTAGCTCAGAGCAGAAGCCAAGATGTCCGAATCAATGGGCCCCTGGGAGCCAGCAACCCGGTGCGGATGGAAACGGGGTTTCCCATGCAAGGGGCACAAGGTAAATTCCTTTGGGGAAATTCCTTTATTTTATAGCTTTATACACTTTAAAATTTGCTACTAAGCTCCTTTTAAAATCCCCCTGATTGTTGCAACTTTTCTTTGTAGAACCCTTAATTGCTGTTGTAATTACCGCGTGCTGTGTACTCTCAGACCATGTCCCGAAGCATGTAAACTAAAGAGTTGGCTGTAGTTTGTCCCACAAACATTGGAGTGATTTGGGTGGAGCGGATTCGTTTCTTTTGGGGTTGGTGCTTTGTTTTTTGAGGCTTTGGTGGTTTGGATTTTTGGTTTTGTTGTTTTAGTTGTTTGTTGGGTTTTTTTGGTTTGTTGGGTTTTTTTGTTTTTTTTTTTTCATAAAATCTGTTAAAACAGATGAGTCTAGTCTAGGCAATTTACTTTGAAATGTGCACAGATTGACACAGCCTTCTGTTTGGGTACCTTCTATAGCCCTTTTAAAAGTTTGGTAATAAAGAAAAAGCTTCAGCATGACTGTAACTTGTTTGTTTTATAGCAGGGAATCCAAGCTTTCAGACAAAGGTAATAGTCCTCAGGTTATTTCAGACAAACAGTTCTTAAAATCTAAAGAGATGTCAACTTGACAAATATATTTTATTTTCCTTGTTAAAAACAAAAAACATCTAAAATTCCTCTCTGCGTAGAAACTGCAAGGCAATAATTTTTATTTTTATTTTTTAAGGTTTAATAAGAATGAGTAATGCTACAGCTGTCATGATGTCTCAGAGTGGAAGTGTGCCCTCCTCTATAGTGGCAAGTGGTGCTGGTGCTGAGCTGCAGCCAAGAACATCTCGGCCTTCCTCACAGCCAGGTGGTAAATATGGTCACAGTACTTACCTGAAAATGTTACTGAATTTTTATTCTTCAGCACACAGGCTTGAGCATGGAGTACTCCAGGATTGTGCTGGAGTATTCCCCTTCTGTTTCTGGGAATTAATTTTCATTGGAACGCTCCCTGGCCCCATTAATCTGTTAACAAACTTTTCAGATCATTTGGGTGCCTAATAAGTCACCAGTTTGCCTGGGATTTTGTGAACTGTGTTGAGCAGTGGCAGGGATATTTTTGCAGCAGAGATGTTGTGACTGAGCTTTAGTTTTAGGTAAAGGTAAGAGAAGTATTGGTTGAATGAGGCAAATGTCTCTGCCTCTAGACTAGACTGAGCACAAGTGCTTTTCAGGAGGCATAGGCAGGATGGAAGTTTAAGGATTGTGTATCTGAGAGATGTGAATGTTTAGGGTTCATTCTTCACAATTCTGCCAGTGCAAATTACTTATGTTTTGGGACTAAAAAAAAAGAGAAAAAGAGAGGGGGTTATTACTTGTCCCTCCATAAAATGGTGGCAGTACTTGCCAACTTCTGCAGATCTCTGCAGTATTTCTTTTTACAGGCACCACTTTTCATAAATGTTTTACATTTTTGTGGAGTATTTTAAAGTTGGTGATACTACTTCAATTTCTCATTATTCCACTTATTTTAACTGTCAGGGTTAGTAACCCCAACAAGTGGGTTATACATACAAGCTGGAGGATGAGAGGTGGAGAGCAGCCCCCACAGCAAGAGATCTGGGGGTTTGGGTTGATGGAAAGTTGAATAAGAGTCAGCAGTGTGCCCTGGCAGCCCAAGGGGACAACCATGTCCTGGGTGCATCAAGAAGAGCTGGTCGCATTGGTGTGTCCCCACCTCAAGCACTGGGCACAGTTTGGGGTACCTTGATACATAAAGGACATCAGAGTGTGTCCAGAGGAGGGTGACCAAGATGGTGAAAGGTGAGGGCAACACTTCAGAGGGATGGATGATGTCCCTTGGCTTGTTCAGCTTGGAGAAGAGAAGGCTGAGGGGAGCCTCCCTGAAGTCTACAGCTTCCTCATGGGGGACAAGAGGAGGTGCAGATCTTGTCTCTGGACATGAGGACATGGAATAAAGCTGCTTCAAGGGGTGTTCAGATCAGGGGGAGTGAGGGAAAGGAGAGGTTCATCAGTCCCCGAGCAGGCTTCCTGGGGAAGTGATCATGGCACCAAGGTTGTCAGTTCAGAGTGTGTGTGGGCAACACTTTTAGTCATATGGCCTACTTCTGGAGAGCCCTGCAAGGAGCAGGGAGTTGAGCTTCCTGATCCCTATGGATCCCTTCCAACTCAAGATATTCTTTGCTCCTAAGTGTGTAGCAGGCCTATGTTATTTGTAGCAGTAAGCACCATGGAGCTCTCTCGCCTCATTGTAGGGGTTATAAATTGATGAGACCTGGCTTCTCAGGATTCCCACATATGTTGAAAACTTTAGAGCATTGCCTGTTCTGTCTATTGGAGAAATTGTAACACTGGAGCCTGAGTTTTTATGCAGAGTAAGCAAATGCAAGTAAGCAATTAACCCTCTCTTTATTTTGGGGTGATTTTTGTTTATGGTAGTTTATTTTATTTTTTTTTTACTTTTTTTTTGCTATTTTAATAGATGCGATGGACCCACTTTTATCTGGGCTAAATATCCAGCAGCAAAATCATCCATCTGGATCTTTAGCTCCCCAGCTCCATTCAATGCAGTCAGTTCCAGTGAACAGGCAGATGAACTCAGCCAGCTTTCAGCAGCTACAGCAGCAGGCTCAGTTGCAGACACGTCCTCCCCAGTCACATCAGCAGCCACAGCAGGGTATTCGACCTTCATTTACTTCACCAGCACAGGTTCCAGTTCCCCCTGGCTGGAATCAGCTTCCTTCTGGAGCACTTCAGCCTCCTCCAACCCAGGGAGCATTGGGTACATTGACAGTAAACCAGGGTTGGAAAAAGGCCCCATTGCCTGGACAAATGCAACAGCAACTTCAAGCAAGACCATCTCTAGCAACAGTACAAACTCCTACTCATCCTCCACCTCCATATCCTTTTGGAAGCCAACAAGCTTCCCAAGCTCACTCAAACTTTCCCCAAATGAGCAATCCTGGCCAGTTTACGTCTCCTCAAATGAAAAGTCTTCAGGGAGGGCCCTCACGGGTTCCTACACCACTACAACAACCCCACCTGACCAACAAGTCTCCTGCTTCCTCTCCCTCCTCCTTCCAGCAGGGATCTCCTGCATCATCTCCAACAGTTAACCAGACTCAGCAGCAGATGGGACCAAGGCCTCCCCAGAGTAGCACACTTCCCCAGGGATTTCAGCAGCCTGTCAGTTCTCCTAGTCGTAATCCCATGGTGCAACAGGGGAGTGTACCCTCCAACTTCATGGTAATGCAGCAGCAAAACCAAGGTCCACAAGGTTTACACCCTGGTTTAGGAGGTAAGAAGTTCTGAGATCTTATTTTTATTTAAAAAGAAAGCAAGCATAAAATGGTTGGAACTAATGTTGCTATTAGTTTTTAAAAGATCCTTTAAAAGATAGAATAAAAGCATAGAGTGTAAAGTGGGTGTGGGTGAAATAGCATCAGCATCACTTCATTTCTACTGCCTGTCTCTGTCAGTGTCACCTTGATAACCTAAGGTTAGATTCTGGGCCCCTGCAAAAAGAAATGGCTTTATGCAGTTTCTGGTTATGACATCTACTTGTCCTCTTAACAGTTCTTCTGTTGCCTTTAAGCAAATTCAGGATATCCAGAGGTGGTGTGGGTTGTTTTGCTTGGTATGGGATTGTTCTTTTTTGTAAGGGGGGAGTGTGGGGAGGGCTAGTGGTGAGAAAAAAGTAGTGAGTGTAATAAGAGCAAATGAACATAATCTTTCTCTCCTCGGACTGCTCTGTCACCATGTACATTCCGCACTACAGAAGTGAGGCATTATTGTACAGCTTCCTTTCTAAGTTCTGGATGTCTTAACTCTGTCATTAGTTTCTCCCCATATAAAAGAGGAAAGAGCTGTTATTGCTCTTGTTCTCCCTAGTCTAAGATTAAGGGGTCAAGGGGTGTTTTAATTTCCCCTTTGGTTGTGTTGTCTTTAGTTTTCTCCTCAGACCTCTGCACTCACATCACTTTTCTACACCCTGGTGGTGGTCTTTATCAGTCAAGGAATTTAATTTGTCAGTCCCAAGATTTCTTTTATGTCTTTGCTGTTTTTATCCCTTGAGCCTTTTCTAGTTCTGTGCCAGAGCTGTGGCACCTCTTTCTGCTCTCTCATTCGTTGATCCTTCTCTTGAATGACTGCTTTCAGATGCCTATACACAAGCTCTTGTTTAAGTCTTTGAAACAGTTTCTTTCTGTGCTTCAAAAACGTGAGCCCTATTCCTTGTCCATCTACACACACACACACACACACACACACACACACACACACACACACATATCGTAATGTCTTGTGTTCTCACACTTTGGACAGGTTTGGGATGGACAGAGCTGTGAGGGTCAATCACCCCTTGGTCTGCTGATCTGACAAGCTTCTTGTTTTTCACTGTTTGTACCATGGGGCTCATTAGAGTTCAGATGAATTTCATGCATAGTCTCAGTCTCAAAGATCTTCTCTTCCAGACTGTTTTTAGGATCTGCCAGTGCCTCATACTGGTTATATCTTATCTCCATCTGGAAGCAGTTATTTATTATTTATTACAGCAGCAGCATGGAGGAGCCTGGTTATGGGGAGCAGCACGTCATGGTGACAAACATACAGGTTACTTGTGTTTGTGTCTGTGGAGTCAGTTAAGGGCTTGGTTGGAGTTGAGATGCAGAAGAGATGAGCATACTACATTACTTTAATTTGTAGTCAAACATGGACCTTTCACCTTTTTTGTAAGTTTTGTACTTACATAATATTTTGAACTGAGTGACAGTTGTTTCTTAGACAGAATTATTGCACGGATAAGAACAATCAATGTCTTCAGAGGGTTTCATGTGTTGGCAAAACCCACCTTCTGCCCAAATCTGAACTGTGACAGCACCGACTCAAGGGTATTATTCCTGATGCATTCCAATTACAGATTTTCTCCTTTTTCACTGCCTGTTTTCTGTACTTACTAACAAGAAAACTCTTGTGTTCAGGAATGCCCAAGCGCCTCCCACCAAGCTTCCCTGCAGGCCAGGCTAACCAGAGCTTCATGCAAGGGCAGGTGCCTTCCACTGCTCCAGGAACACCAGGGAACAGCGGAGCACCGCAGCTGCAAACTAGCCAAAACGTGCAGCACACAGGTCTGTTTGGAATGGGGTGTTCCTCAGGTTTTTAATTTTCTACCAAAAAAAACAACAAAAAAAAAATGTCTCTACTTGTGTAATGCAGATCCTGAAAGATTAAACTTGCCATTAGCAGAGACTCAGCCAGATGGGGCTGCAGGGGCATTCCGTGTCTAGTACTAAATGAGGAATGGAACAGCAGGAGGCTGATCATGATTTTTTTTAAAGATCCCATCTATTGATTAGGACTGTGGTATTAGGATACAGAAGTATCTGTTAAGAAACTGAATGGCAACAGCACTGAAATTTGGAGGCTTTGGTTAATAAATTTACAATACAAAAGAAACTTCTTGTCCAGAAAAAAAATTTAAAAGAGTCTTATTATCTTAGAAGTAGAACAATGAAATAATCTTGTCCTGCACTGAAAGGATTATTTATTAGTTCATTTGGAGGTTTGGGTAGAGTCAGTCCTGTAAAAAACAAATCTTTAGTTCACAAATGTCTCCATTTAACAACTCGACTATTAGTCTTTTGTCTGGTGTGGGTACCCTGATAATGTCTTTTCATCAGTACTCCTTATGTATTTATTTTTTAACTCATTATAAAATGATCTTAAGATTTGAAGCTTATTTTGGTTAGGGATTGGTATGTTGAGTTAGGTTATAGTATCTTATGTACAGATAGCAACTGAAAAGAAATTTCTGTTGTATCTTCTGTAGTAGGGCACATAGGAAGTACCAGTCTAAGGGTTTATTTTGAGATGTCTGGTGTTTTGTTTTGATGGCTAATGTATCTGTAGCATCAAACATTGCATCACATAACTACAAATAGGTACTCCATCTCATTGTGAGAGGAAGGAAAAACATTTTGAAGTGCTTACTCAAAAGTTGTGAGAACTTTTATTACACTCTGATCAGATTCTTACTGGAAATTTCTGTTGGTTTTTTTTTTAAGGTGGCCAAGGATCTGTACCTCCTCAAAATCAGTTGCAAGCACCACATGGCCCACCAAATATGATGCAGACCAATCTAATGGGACTTCATGGAAATATGAACAACCAGCAGACTGGTGCTAGTGGGGTGCCACAAGTGAACATGGGCAACATACAGGGACAGCCTCAGCAAGGACCACAGTCTCAGCTTATGGGAATGCATCAGCAAATCGTGTCTTCTCAAGGACAGATGGTAAACATTCAGGCTCAGGGATCTCTGAACCCTCAAAACCAGATGATACTTTCTCGAAGTCAGCTCATGCCACAAGGTCAGATGATGGTGACGCCACAAAACCAAAATCTTGGTCCTTCTCCCCAAAGGATGACCCCACCCAAACAGATGATTCCCCAGCAGGGACAACAGATGATAGCTACACACAATCAGATGATGGGACCTCAGGGCCAGGTCTTGTTACAGCAAAACTCAATGATGGAACAGATGATGACCACTCAGATGCAAGGAAATAAACAGCCTTTTAGTACTCAGAACCAGTCCAATGTTATGACGGGGCCAGCCCAACTGATGAGAGGACCAACCCCAAACATGCAAGGAAACATGGTGCAGTTCACTGGGCAGATGATGGCACAACAAGGCCCTGTGAATGGTAATCCTTCTCAGGTTATGGGAATTCAAGGGCAGGTTTTGAGACCCACTGGACCTGGTCCTCACATATCTCAGCAACTTGGGGATACTACTACTGCAGCAAATAAAGATGTGAACTTGACACAGATGTTGCCTGATGTTCCTGTGCAGCAGCCAAACATGGTGCCTTCTCATATGCAGGCAATGCAAGGAAACAACAGTACTTCAGGAAGTCATTTCTCTGGCCATGGGCTGCCTTTCAATGCGGGGTTTAGCGGAACACCAAATGGGAATCAGATTTCCTGTGGTCAGAATCCTGTTTTTCCTGTCAATAAAGATGTTACGCTTACAAGTCCACTCTTGGTTAACCTTCTACAAAGTGATATATCAGCAGGACACTTTGGTGTGAACAACAAACAAAATAATCAGAATGTCAACAAGCCGAAGAAGAAGAAGCCTCCAAGGAAGAAGAAAAATAATCAGCAATTAGAACAAACAACGTAGGTTTGATACTACATTGTTTTTGTAAGGGGCATGGGGAAGCTCCATAGGCAACTTGTCAGTGTTTTTTGTGGCAAGTATGGGGTGAGAAAGGACCTGTATCATTTCATATTCGAGCAATTTCAAGAGCTAAATGATACCTCTGGCAAGTCTGACACTTGAAAGTTCATTCAAGATTAAAAAAAAGAAACCCAACATGCAAATGTCACAACTTGGTTATAAACCTAATTGTACCAGCACTGTTTCTATATTTACTGGGTGAGGGAAGTGTGGAGGCTGCCCTCGCTAGACAGTCTAACAGCCATGACCAGGGGTTGGGAAGTGCTTTCAGAAGAATTAGAGACCTCCATATTACATGTACAGTAGAAATTTTCTTTTGGGGGGGCATATACTGACATGTTTCTGCCAGACTTCTGAGCCAGGCTTCTCTCTTAGGTGAAGCTTCAGCTAGAATTTGAAGGGAAAAATCTGGTACCTTCTGGATCTGAGGATTACAAGCCCAGGCTGTGCTGGCTTTCCTGGCCTGGGAGAGAATAGGAAGTAAAAAAACCCTACACAACTGAGAGGGAAGAGGCAGACGGATAATACTGCACAAATGTGTTGTTTAGTGGAAATACAGGATTGGTCAATTTCTTCATTCCTTTTTGGCCAGCACATTCTTCATTTGCCAGCTGTCCTGTAACCTTTTGTTCTTTACAGTCTGCTGATACCAGCACAGGGTGGTTAACTACTGCTGCTGTACCATTATTCAGCTAAAATGGTAAAGGTAGATATCCTGCATCCAATACTGATGCTACAGATGAGCCCACAGGGGCATCAACAGGAATCCATCTGCCTGATGGAACTTGTGGGCAGCTGTTTCCAGTTTACTTTAGTGTAATTGTGTAATTTTAGAATTCTAATTATAGAACGTTATAACACAGGAATATCCAAATATCAAAGTTGAATTCTTAAAATGAAACAATGAAAAATTAGTAGTGGCACATGAAGCTGCTGGTGTAGCTCTGGTTCCACTAGTCACACTCCTTTGAATAATCATTGTAAGTCTTTAACCTGAAGTTCATGCTCCCTTTTCCAGATACAGATGTCCAGTTCAGTGCAAAGAGTGGATGGCAACGAAGTACTTAGCAATCATTCAGTTTTTTTTTTTTCTTTTGGCTATTCAGTGTGCATTTTCTGTACAATGTCAGATTCCTTCCTGAAGATGGAATTGTTTTTGTCATAGACATTGTAGTTCCAGACTAAAATGACTCACGTCATCTATAGCAAAGTACAGTCATTAGTTGGCTTAACTAGTGCTAAAATAAAATGCAGGAGCTGTTACAGTCATTTTGCAGGTGCAGAAATGCTGCATAGCAAAGGTAAAGCAAAACACGCTGTTAAAATGCCTTGGAAAAACACCTTTCAGAGAGCTTCTTTATAGCTGTGCATGGTTGTGGTGTGGGCTGTCACTGCTGCAGAACAGACTGTGATTTCAGATGGCATCTGAAGTGCCCAGTCTATGGCCAACTTGGTAAAACCTCGTTAAAGTAATTCCAACATGTGGATAGGCTGCAGCTTCAAGGTGCCCTGGGAGCCATGGTGGGTGCCAGCTGGTCTCTACCTCACTGGGCTCAGGCTCTGAGGTGCGTAGAACTGGGGCTTCTCCAGGACCTGCTGCTGCTGGGAACTTTTTAACTCAGATAGTCTTTGGCCACAGGGAAGGGGAATCCAGGAGGGTGTGGAGGTCTCTTCATTTTGTGATCGCAGCAATTTTAGTTCTAGATTTCCTGTATTTGTATGATACGTTTTTTTTTTTTTTTATTGTAGTTCTAGATTGTAGATTGCAGGAAAGCAGGCTGCAGGAGTGATGTCTGCAGAGTAGTGTCTGGTTGTAAACAACAGTGGTGGTCTAGCAGTAGAAAGTGCCTCTTCCTGCTTTCAACGCATTAGATCCTGCAGCCTCAAATAAATAGCAAGCAGATATTTTCCTGTTTGTTGTTCACCCAACGCTCAAAAGTATCCAACTGCAAAATAACAGTGTGTTATTCTGTCAAAAAACACTGGTGTGGCATCACTGCTGCCCAGCACAGTTTGTATGGTGCTGGTACAGAGTGCTGATCATCTGCAGCAAAGTAAGCCACACAAACCTTGTGTCACTACTGGTCACCTGCATCTTTCATGGCAAATTTTTTTTTTTACCCAAATCAAAGACAAAAAAGGTCATTATTTCTGGGTAGAAAGATCTTGTGTTTTGTGTGAAAAATAAGATACTTCAAGTCTAAGTAGATTCCAGTAAAGTAGTAACCCCTGCTGTAGTGAGCTTTCTTGCCACAGACATGCTGAAGGAATCAGAGGAAGCAGACAGGCTAGCACTCTGAAGAAGAAATCTGTTACCATTAAATAAAAGCCCTGTTAGGATTTTGTTTTCATTGTTTTCAGCCTGGTTATCAATAAATGGATATATAAAGCTCTCCTGTCAGCTTACAAAGCCTCACAAGACTTAATTGCTTGTTAAAAAGTTTTCATAATAAACTTACAAATTATGGCTTTTCTATTGAGTTATGACAACTCAAAGAATTCCTAGCTCTTAAATAAGGCTTTCTGTCAGTTTTTGGTGTACTTAACAAAGGAAATATCCCTTTGTATTTAACTCTGCCACTTAAATTTTCTCTTGCCGTTGCTGCCTACAGAATGCTGTTTGGGGACCTCACACAGACCAGCATTTTGTTTCTTAATACATGAGTCATGTCATCCTTGTAGGAGCATTAAGAAGGGAGCTATCCTCATAAATGTTTTTGAGGTTTTTCTCCAGCAAAAGGAGGGTGACTGCAACAAAACTGGCAGCGTTTGCTCTTGGCTTCCCTGGCACTGCTGGGCAAGCTCAGCATTTCCCTGCCCCAGAACCACCAGTTCCTTTTAGTCTGGTTTGGATCACTTTCTTTTGTGTCAGAAGCAAATAGGAGGCTTTTCATCTCAGGTTCTTCCCTGTCATTCTTCCTGAGGAGTTTCAGAATTCAGGGCAGCAAACCTTGTGTGGAAATGTAGCTAACCTGATAACATGCTGAAAACCATTATGGTTTTATTTTGCTTTATTTCTGAGATGCAATAGTATAGTTAAAAAATGCACCATTAGTAATATGGTTTGTAGACTGAGCTGTATTGGAATGTAAATAGGATAAGTGAGCTATTGAGAGAGTTTATCCATCTGAGTTTAAAATAGCTTTAAAGTTTTGCTTAACTGAGCAACTAAGCATCAGAATGAAAACCAAGATGTTTTGGTTGTTTAAAAGTGGTTGTGTCTGTCTTCTGAACCCGAAGACTGTATGTAGTGTGATGTAAACCAAGGGAAAAGCTGCTAGATTTGGTGTGATTGTAGCTAAAATGTGTTAGTTTAATTCTATATTTAATAGAAACACACCCACGAACAAAGAGTTGTTTTGTGCCCCCCCTGTGCACAGATCATAAACATCCAGTGTGCCAGTGAAACAGACCTGGTATCCTCGGGGGCATCCCTGCTGACATTCAGCTGCACAGGTGAGGTGGGCACTGCAGGACAGAGCTGCTGGTGGCAGCTGGATCCACGGGGAGGAGGTGACAGGCCTCCCAGTGTGCGTGGGAGATGAAACTCTTGGCATCAGCAGAGGAGTGTTTTCCTAGGAAAGCAGAAGCAGTGTTAGAGGTGTGTGGTGTCATCAGGGCTTGCTCTGCTCCCATCTGCACTTTCATTTCAGTGTTTTCTTCCCTTTTTGGGGGGGCTTTTTTTTAGGCTGTTTGTGTATGTGTGTTCTGGAGTTCTTTCTTGACTCTAATAAGGGATTTTATATCTGAGGGTTGTGCTTGAGAATGCAGATAGTGGAGCAGAGGATTCACTGACCCGAATCCATACTGTACCTGGTTTTGTTTTTACATCCAGAGCAATAGAAAAGAGGAACAAATGGGGAATATGTGTCCCTTTCACTCAAACTTCTCATCTTGCTTTTTATTCCTTCTCAGAATTTGCCTTTTTTTAATTATTTTTTTTTAAATGAGTAGTGGTTGCTAAATACACCCAGTGAATTTCAGCTGTAATCAAAATTCAAGTTATATTTAAATTTTCCAGCAATGACAGTAGCAGCCTTTCCTACAATAAGTGCTGCTCTTCACTAGCACACGAAGCTCCTGTCTGTTTTGCAGGGTTCATACCCCAGTTAGACCCATCTGGCAGGATATGTTTGCTAAGAATCCATTGCACACCACAATTGTTTTATGGGTTAAAGCTGTTTGTGCAGCAATGCTCTGCATCAGCTTTGATCTCACCTGTAACAGTAGCTTTTTAATTCCTACCATTATAAAGACATCATATTTGGCAAAATGTGAGATCTAAGGCAGTATTCACAGTTTCATGCAGTTATTCCAGTTCACGTTGCTGGCACCTGCATCCAAGGCTGCTGGTAGAATGCTTCTGGGGCATGTCTGTGCCTTTTGTAAGCCTACAGCAGCTGCTTCACAAAAACTGGCCTTAGACAAAAGGTTTGACTCTTACTTCTCTTGGCCATACCTGCCCACTAAACAGTGGTGCTTAGAACCATTCTGTGTTTGCCCTGTTTTTTCCCGGTCTTCTCTCTTGGTTTATGTTCTCCCCAGTTCTGATGTGCAGAAGTTCAGGGACTTTCAAGTCACATGCTGATTTTTCAAGGTTGGTTATGTAGTTAATAGGACATTAGGACAGGTATTGGGCTCTCTCTATGCCAGCTGTACCAATATCACAAAGCATTGCTATTCAGTAAGATAAGATACTCTCTGCCTTTATATACTTTACTTTCTTATTTTGCCAAAAATTTCTTTTGTCCTCAGCATTTCTGCATGATTCTGCCTTTCTTTGTTGGCAGTGGGCTTATTTTGATGTCTTTAATTTTAACTCGGAGCTTTTACTGCGTATCTCTCCCTACAGCTTTCACATATTCATGAAGCTGATAAGCAATTACTTTTCTTCCTTGTTTATCTTACATTCTCTGACCATATATATAGAGACTTGGTTTATTCTAAGTGTGCAAAAGCTGTCTTGATTCGGTGGAAGTACTGGGCATTGAATTTGAACAAGCTTAAATTGTCCTAGAGAGTCTCCTGGAGCATCAAATACCCCAGGGGATGGGCTTGGGGATACTGGTGAGTGAGAAGCTGGAGAGGAGCCAGCACCATTTACTGTCATCCAGCAGCCACTGGCACCCTGAGCTGCACCCCCAGCAGCATGGGCAGCAGGCCCGGGGGGGATCCTGCCCCTCTGCTCCCAGGGCACTGGGGAGGCCCCCCTACAGTGCTGGGTCCAGCTCTGGAGATCTCAGCACAGCAGAGATGGGAAACTGTTGCAGCAGGGCCAGAGGAGCCCCAGTAGTGCTGGGAGCAGTGGAAGCAAGTTGGAGCACAAGAGGTTTAGGGTAAACACAAGGAAAAACTTTTTCACAATGAGGGTGACAGAACTCTAGAACAGGCTTCCCAAGAAGGTTGTGGAGTCTCCTTCTCGGGAGACACTTAAGACCTGCCTGTATCTGTTCCTGGGTGATCCTGCTCAGACAGGGAGGTTGGACTAGATGATCTTCTAGGTCCCTTCCAATACCTAACATTCTGTGATTCTGTGAGGGCTGGAAGCCCTCTGCTGGGAGAGCTGGAGGTGTTCAGCCTGGAAAGAAGAGTCCGAGGAGACCTTGTTACAGCCTTTCAGTGCTTCAGGAGGCCTACAGCAAAACTGGGGAGGACTCCATTAGGGACTGTAGCGATAGGACAAAAGGTAATGGTTTTAAACTGAGAGGGAAGGGTTAGACTGGGTGAGGGGAAGCAGCACTCTGCACTGAGTGTGGTGAGACACTGGCACAGGTAAATACACAATAAATTCCTATGCATCTACCCGTGATACTTACTGTATGCATATGTCAGAGCTGTATCAGAGTGAAGCCTGTTTAGTTTACGTATCTCTTTTGAAACACCCATTGGCTTTCTGTTGGTTGTAAAGCTCAGATTCAAGTTAGAAACAAAGGAAAGAAATGCTTAAGATCACCAGAGCACCAAGCAACTTGTTTTCTGTGATTTAAATACTTCTGAAAAGGAGAGAATGTCAGCAGACCTGGGCTGACATTCACTGGGTTCAATCGTATCATCTGGTACCAGAAGTAGTGGTGCAGTTTAATGAGTTACTTTCAAGTCTAAGAGAAGTGCTAGGAATTAATTATGTGAGTGCTTAGTTATGGAAGCAGAAGTCAAATACTGATGGTGAGGACTGGATCTTAATTTTCCATAAATAATGTAAGTCATTTTTTCTTTCAGTTCTTCAGAACCACGTCCAGCTGGCCTGGAGGAGAGTGATCAGTCGTCGATGTCTGGAGAACAAGGAATTAATTTAGATAATTCAGGCCCAAAACTTCCAGATTTTGCAAGTAGGCCACCAGGTAGTAGGGTTTTTCTGTGAATTACCTGAATGTTGTAACTACAGGAGAGCTTTTAATTGGTCTTTGCAACACTCCTGTTTTAATTGTGTTATCACACATTCAGGCCCAAAACTTTTCTTCCTCCCAGTAAATAATTGATACTGTTGTTTAGGAGTTTTCTTTTAATTATGTCAAAATGAAGAAGAGATGGCCACATTCTCATTTAACATCTTGCAGGTGTTACTGAATACTGTGGAGTAATTCAGCAGTAACATAATGGATAAATATTTCTGTGTCTCTTACTGTGGCACAGATGGTTGCCTTGGAAATTTAGCATTAACTGTCAGCTTATTTTTTCAGAATTAAGAAAGTGATTGCAGTTGGAATGATCATTTACGTAATAGGGAGGATTCAATTCAAAATCCACAGAGGAATTTATCAACTACATAGGTGGTTCTCAGCACCATTTTTTGCCCAAGTGATACCTGTCAGATTCTGTTTTGTACCCTGGAAAATGTCCCCTCTGTAGCTAGGTATGCATGTCGGTGTCCATGGGGCCTTTCAACCCTTAAATTTGTCTTAAAGAGTATTCATTAGTGAAAGTCCAGCTCTGCCTTTGTAAGTGAAAGCAAGC
Source organism: Corythornis vintsioides (assembly GCA_025447755.1). Taxonomy (NCBI): domain Eukaryota; kingdom Metazoa; phylum Chordata; class Aves; order Coraciiformes; family Alcedinidae; genus Corythornis; species Corythornis vintsioides. The sequence continues at coordinate 16,303 of JAOEGS010003961.1, forward strand.
CTGTGGACAGTGCAGAGATTTCTCAGGTGGCAAGAATCTGGAGTAATGTCTAGTAGCTGATATGATGCACTAAGAAATCTCCAAGGAAATGTCACGCAACTCATACGTCAAGTAAAAATATTTCCAAGAATTAAGTGAAATAGTGAAATCTTTGCCCTTACTTGTAAAGCCCATTTCGTTAGTATGGGTCTCACGTGAGGTAAACGAGCTCCTGGCTGTACTTCTTTTAGAATTTCTATTTTCTCTGATCTTTCTTTGGCTTTAAGGAATATATCATCTTGTTGTCTTAGGCTATCCATCTCAGCCAGTGGAACAAAGACCACTTCAGCAGATACCACCTCAAGTCACGCCACATACACAGCAGCAGCAGCAGCCACAGCCACCACCACAGCAAGCTCAGGCACCACCACAAACAGCACAGCAGCAGATGATGATGATGCTCATGATGCAGCAGGATCCCAAATCGGTTAGACTTCCTGTCCCACAAGGAGTTCACCCCCCTAGAGGTCCTCTGAATCCAGATGCTCAACGGATGCCAATGCAGCAGAGTGGTAACGTGCCAGTGATGGTGAACCTCCAAGGTCCTGGATCAGTGCCTCCATCTCCTGATAAACAGAGAATTTCCTTACCAGGCAATCCTCCTCTGGGAAATAATGCAAGAAAAATGGTTTATCAAGATAATGTACAGAATCCTTCCAGCTCACCCCTTGGAGAGGTTTCAACATCCATTTCAGAAGGAGGTGGAGCTGAAGGCCCCCCAGCATCAGGAGCTCAGAATAATTTGACATCTCATTTAGTTGTTTCACAGAACCAATTAATGATGACGGGACCCAAACCTGGACTGTCCCCACTTACAGCTGCCCAAGGTGCAAGTTCCCAGCAGCAGTCCAGTTCTCTGCCGAGCACTCTTGCACACCATTTTCCAAATGTTGCCACCCCATCACAAACTTCAAGGCCTAAAACCCCAAACAGAGCAAGCCCAAGGCCCTACTATCCTCAGACTCCTAATAACCGTCCACCAAGCACAGAACCATCAGAAATCAGCTTGTCTCCAGAGAGACTCAATGCTTCTATTGCTGGTCTGTTCCCCCCCCAGATTAATATTCCTTTACCTCCCAGGCCTAATCTCAATAGAGGATTTGATCAGCAGGGTCTTAATCCCACAACTTTGAAGGCCATTGGACAAGCCCCGTCAAATCTGACAATAAACAGTCAATCTAGTTTTGCTGCTCCCCAGTCACACAAGCTGGAAGGAATGGTCATTAATTCAGGAAAACAAACCAACACTGGAGCAACAAAGAGAGCAAGTCCAAGCAATAGCCGAAGGTCCAGTCCCGGGTCCAGCAGGAAAACTACACCAAGCCCTGGCAGACAGAATTCAAAAGCAGCTAAATTATCTTTGGCAACTCCTCAAAATCCATCTCTCTTGCAGAACATGGAATTACAAAGGAATATGATAGCTGGTCCCTCTTCCTTGCCAACACCTGTGACCACAAGTTTTCAAAATAATAGCTTGTTAAATAATCAGAATCCTGTAATTTCTGTGTCTGCTGTGTCTGGCATTCCTGAAGACAATAAAGAGAGCCTTAGCGTGCCTCAAGATAACGAGGGTCAAACTGCACAAGGTGTCCAGAGTAACAAAGACCAGCCCAGTGTTGAACTCAAAGGTATCCCTATTCCAGAAATGAAAATGCTGGTTCCAGAAGAACAGTCAAAAAAGGATGGGCAGGCCTTAGACACCAGTAAGCTTCCAGTCATGGAGGAAAGTAAAACTTTGCTATCTCCAGCTATGAGGGAGGCACCCACTTCTTTAAGTCAACTGCTTGATAATTCTGGAGCTCCTAATGTAACCATTAAACCAGCTGGGCTGACTGGTCTTGAAATGGCATCAGTAGTCACCACTGGTGAGGAGCTAAAGAAAATAGCTGTCATTTCTCCACTGCAAGATTCATCCTTCAGCAAAGAACCATCTAATTCCCTTAGCTTGCCTCAAAATAACGAGCCCAGTTCAAATCCAGGGCATCAGGAGCTGGGAGAAATAAACTCAAATGTTGCACAGAGTGTTTCTTCAGTAATGCAAAGGCCTGTCAGCTCTTCTTCTATTTCAGGTCCTTTACCTCCCAACCAGATAACAGTTTTTGTAACTTCAAACCCTATTACATCTTCTGCTAATACATCAGCACCGTTGCCATCTCATTTGCAACCTGCCTTAGTGTCCACTGTTGTCACAATGCCCAATGTAGGGAGCAAAGTGATGGTTTCTGAGGGACAGTCAGGAGCTCAGTCTAACACCCGGCCACAGTTCATTACACCTGTTTTTATCAACTCCTCATCAATAATTCAGGTTATGAAGGGCTCTCAGCCAAGTACGATTCCAGCAGCCCCAATGACTTCTAACTCTAGTCTAATGCCTCAGTCAGTCGCTGTCGTCGGTCCTTTGCATATACCACAGAATATAAAGTTCTCCTCTGGGCCCACTCCTTCCAGTACATCATCCAGCAGTCCTGTTTCTAGTATTCCTACCAGCAGGCCACTGGTTCTTAATCCCTTGGCACCTCCTGTTCAGCTGCCTTCTTCCACTACAACTTCTTCCAGTGTTCCTTCACATCTTCCTGCTCAGCAAGTCAAAGACTTCAGCCCAGAAGAGAGTGTGTCACAAAGTGGTGGCTTGAGTGACCAGTGCTCTGTTACAGCAACGCAGTCTGGACCTGTTCTTTCACCTCTTCTTACAAGTAGTCCAGGATCTGGGAACAGACGCAGTCCGGTTTCATCGAGCAAAGGAAAAGGAAAAGTAGACAAGATTGGCCAACTCCTGCTGACTAAAGCATGCAAGAAAGTCACTGGCTCCCTTGAGAAAGGGGAAGAGCAGTATGCTTTGGATGGAGAAGTGGAAGGTCAGGGACTAGAAATGGCAGTCCCAAATAGTTTGGGAACAGAACAATCACCAGCTGAACTAGATAATAAAACTGTGACACCTCCAGCATGTGGTCTGATGAAACTGAGCACTTGTGGGCCTGGCAGCTTGAGTACCAGCCCCACGGCGGCTGCTCTGGCCTCCCCAGGTGCCTCAGCAAGCACTCCTCCTCCAAGCGTGCTGTCATCCACCACACCTGTGGCCCCTGACCCTGCGGTGCCCCCGCCCAAGGACAGCAGCCACGGTGCTCCACCCACCGAGCAGTCCAGGGCCGGCCTGGCTGAGGAGAAGGCAGGAGCACACCAGGAACAGAGTGCAGGTAAGTCTGGTGCGAGTCTGGCTAAATGGAGGGGCTGAGATTGCTTTGGTAAACTCCCTAGGTGAGCTTTTTTCCCATGAACTTAATAAAATATAGACACCATAGCCAAGGCTGAGAGCTGGTGTTTGTTTCTAATGTCTGAGAGATACACAGGCATCTATTTCACCCAGATGCATATTTCAGAGGTTGTATTTCAGTTTGCATTTCCTGCTGAGATGGAGTGTTTAGGTGAAAAAAGGAAGTGAATATTCAGTATTTAAACAGGAATGTTTAACTTTCTGTCATCATGTTCTTCAGAAATTCATTATTACATATAATAGAAGACTTGAAAGCACTAGCCCAACGAGAGTTGGTTTTCCATCTTATTTTTTTAACTTTGCAACTAAGAAATGTTAAATCACATCATCTTACTGCCAGAGGATTTCAGGGGAGCCACTGAAGCACATTGTGCACTCCTGCAATTCAACTGAAAGAGTGAGGTCATTAATTCATTAACGGAGTGGTGTTGTTTAGTTGTTCAATCACCCACTGACACCCTCCCTGACCCCTTAAGAAGGGAAATGAGGAAAAGGAAGGGAGACCTTGCCAAGGTTTATAGCTGGGCTGGCCACTAGATGAATGGCAGACACTATTAAGCCCTCTTTCTTCCCAAGTGGAAGAGAAAGGGATTAAGGGAGAAATATTTATGGTCTGGAAAATAAAACTAAAACAACTTTAATGAAAATGGTAGGAATAAATTGAAATACATATATACAAAACCAATGTCAAATCCCACCACCCTGATGGCAGTTACAACACTGATGCTGTGGAGCAAACACTGAGGAAATCCCAGGCTGGACTCAGCAACAGATGGGATACTGGATTCAGGGACACACAGATTGGGATCGAAGGCAGAAAGGACGTTGTCCTCAAACACCAGATATTGAAGAGAAGGCTTGACCCTGATGACCCCTAACCTTTATATCAAATATACCATACATGGGGTGGAATCCCTCACTGGTCACTTTGGGATCCCATGTCCTGGCCACCCCCACAGGTGCCACCTCAACATGGGGCACAAAATTAAGTGGTGACCTTGGTCTGCACAGGAGCTAGTATCAGAAGAACCTTTCTACCCCCCAGTCCCTGGCAGTAACTGTCACCTTGGGGCGTTGTCACTGCTGGGAGCAGAGCCTGGCTGCAAAACTCTGCTGGTGGCTGCAGAGAATGCCACGAGCTAGAGGAGAGGGAACAGTGGGCTGAGCTCACTGAACACCATCAGCTCTGCTCTAGCTCAGACTGGGCCAGACCTGTGCATTGAAATGGACATGGATTTAAGACATCATAAACCCCCTAATGTTAATACTGAAATGCTGATACTAATATAAAGGTACACGAAGCTCTGCTCACTCCACATGGTGTTGGGGAGCTCTGCACTCCCCACAGTGAATTCTGAATGTCAAGCCCTGCGGCACTGCAGCGGTCACAGGATGCCAGCAAGAGGGTAGAGACTCTAGCAATGGTGGCCATTGAGGAGGAAAGGCCATTCCCAATAGAATTCTCAAGATCCTGTGAGGGCTGATGGTATGGAACACTTCTGCTGGCCAGCTTACAGCAGCAGCCTGGCTTTCGCTTCTGGCCCAACCACAACTGCTGAGGACCTCAACCATTGGAGACCTACATACCATGGCTGGCCACAAACAAAAGCAGTGTCTGATCAGCTTTGTCCACACTGAATGACATGCTGTAGTCTTCTCAGAAATGCAGCATTGGTGAATAGAAAGCAGATCCTATGATTTTGTCCCAGCAAAACCAGGACAAAAATGCTCGTTTTCCCCAGTACTTCTATTGAAATGAGCATTAAATGGAGAGAGACTCAGCTCTAGTTTCTAGGACTTGCTTTAATTTCTTAAACTGATGATAACCCATTACCTCTAAAAATGGTTTGAGAAAACTTGTTTGCAATAGTTTTGCAAATTTATTTTTTCTTCAACTCGGAGTGGGGGGGTATGTTGGAAAGATTGCACCTGTAAATGAAAAAATGCAGTAAGCTGGAAAATACAACATTTTGTTAAAACAGCCCAATCACACAACAGAAAATTCCTGTGACTCCCTTCGAAAATAATACTTTTTCCTCCACTTTTATTCTAGCATCTTCTCAACATTTAACACAGAAAAACAGTTCAGTTGCAACATCAGAAAGTACTGTTCAAAGAACAGGTAAAGCTTACTTTGGAAAAGCAAAATATAGGTGAACTAAACTCTTTATGTTTGTAAATAAGAATGCATTTATTTGAATGCATAGTTAGTCATTAATATGTTTGGTAACTGGGGGGTGGGGCAGGGATTTTTTTTTCTCATTTGTGCTTTTAGGATTGCTCTTCTTTATTAGATATGTTGTGCTTTAGAAATCTCCAAAGTCTTGTTGGAGATTCTGTGTGGGACCAATTAAAACAAATTTTTAAAATTAATCAAAACACCTTTTAGATATTAGTGATAAACTGGAGGGATTGGAATTGTCCATGATAGATTGTGTTTGAGTTTTGAAGTTTTATTAAAAGCAAATGGGAGTTTTTCTGAAAAAAATTTCAAAAGCCATGCTGGGAACATAAGTTGTAGAGTTGTAATGTTGTGGTTTTTTTTTTTTTTCTGTTCAGCTTTTAATGACCCCTTGGCAGTGTTTCAAGGATGGAGCCCTGCCAGATGACTTCACATTGTTGCCATCTATTACTGTGGTGTTTAACCATCAGTTTTGTGGTGTTTTTAAAACGTAATTTCCAAGATGGGTAGGGAAAATGGATAGATGTAGACTTGCACGTGGGAGGTGCCACTCTCCATCAGTTTGTTAATATGATTAGAAATGGGGCTTTCAGAAAGTAAAAAATGTATTAAATTACTTGCTTTGAATTTCCACTAAACAAAGATGTTCAAGCACTCTATTGATTTCCATATGACATGGCTCTATCAGGGAGTTCCTGCTGGATGGGAAGCACTGACCTTACCCATCTTCACTACTGGATATTCTCCCTGTTGAGGTTTTTGGAAGGAAGAAAAGTAACTCTTATGTTGCTTAGTCCATTTTTCTTTTGTTACCAAGACACCTGTTTTTTCCAGCGGGTGCTATGAACGCTTACACTTGAAGAGTCTGAAGTTCCAACAATGCAGAGTTCAAGTGGTATTTACCACAAGGGGACAGATACTATCTGCTTGCTTTTTTATACACACTCACTCTGTCAGACTTTGGGTGCTAAATTATCTTAAAGGTAAAGCCACATTTTGTGCACCACTGTCCCACAC
>JAOEGS010003962.1:0-23142 GCA_025447755.1 Corythornis vintsioides
ATATAGGATGCAAAGATGCCACAGAAGTTACAGTATAAATCAGATGTCATCACCTGTCATCTTCAACATTAGTACTGCTTTTCCACAACAGATTAATCTCCTTGAAACAGATGATTTTTCCCAATGTTGTGACTTACACTTTGTTTCACTTGCTTGGCCAGAAAACATACCCTCATAAAACTTAAGTAACCTGGGTGTCATGTTCAGCCCAACTTTTAGCAAAGCCAGCACATACAGAGACACAAAAATACTACTAGGTTTTCAACAAATTAAGGGGTTATTGGTGATATCATTTAGCATGTTATATCTAAATGTCACCTTTAGTTCATAGAAATGTCACCTAATTAGTGCATATAAATACTTTTTTTTTGTGAAATTTCAGCAGCCTTAAAATTTTAGAAAGGTCAGAGCTGACAAGCAGAACATTTATTCTGTCTGCCCTTGTTTACAATTATTCTGCAAAAATACTAGATGTTTTCTTTGGTCTGTAATGTAAAAAAATGCCTCTGAGACCATGTTTTATATAGACAATGAGTTGCAGTCAGTCCTCAGTGTTGAGATACACATCATGTCAACCAAATCTTAGAAAAGTTAAAATCACCAACCAATTTCATACTCCTTATTCACTATCTTACTTACTATCCTTATTAACAATGAGGAAAGAGAAATGAAAATATCACTGGAGCTTCCACATAGATCCATCCCTTAAGTATTTTCACTTTTCCAAACAGAACCACAGAGTCATAGTACTGTTTAGGTTGAAAAAGATCTTCAAGATCAAGTTCAACCATCAACCTAAATGTATTTTCACTTCAACCATCAACCTAAATGTATTTACACTTCAACCATCAACCTAAATGTATTTACACTTTTTTTTTTTTCTTTTTCTCCAAACAAAACCACAGAATCATAGTATTGTTTAGGTTGGAAAAGATCTTCAAGATCATTGAGTTCAACCATCAAACTAACTCTACCAAGTCCACTGATAAACCATGTCCCTAACCACCATATTTACATCACTTTTAAACATGTCCAGGGATGGTGATTTAACCATTACTCTGGGCAGCCTGGGAATACAATGTATTTTTTTCCAAATAAAGCAAAATTTTTATCATAGAAGCAACTGATTTGCTGAATTTCATCTGTCTTGACACTTAGGACATTTAAACATATTTAAACACTTCAGTGTTTACCTTCTTGCATTTCAAATATGTAGCTGGAAAATAAGCCCAGACAACAGAGTTGTATTCCAACACTGAATCCCTAGCAAATGCTCATCAACAGGCCACAAAATAGAAATATTTCTAATCCTACATATATTGTATCAAAACTCCAATAAGAGATTTTATAGTCTTTAATCCTGCATGTATCAAAACTTAGATAAGAGGTTTTGTTGTCTGCAAATAGATATAGATGCTTCAAGACTGATTAGATTTTTATTTCTCTTACAACAAGGCTTGAAACAATTGTTCCCATAATTGGTTTTCAGATGAAATAAACTCAAAATTTCAGAACAAACACAATGGATAAAGGAAGTAAAAGTTTTCAAACTGTCTCAATTTTTTGTTTATTTCCAGACAATACTCCTTTGAAGCCCCAGAAATAAAGACTTGGAATTGTGTAGATGTTTAAAATTCTAAAATGAAAGGCTTTATAATGGGACACTTAATATTATTAAGATAAAATGAATCCATGAATCAAAAACAATGACATGAGCTCTTTTCTGTTCCAAAATAAATTCTGAAAGTCTTTCAACAAATTGTACAAGGGCTGGCGACAGAGAAAACCTAATTCTCCTTTCTGCTACATTAGCATAAACAGACATATTGCAGAGCATTATTAAAAAAGAAAAAAAAAAAAAAGAAAAATATGTAAATAATACTAGATTAATACTACCATATGTTTGTTTTGTTGTGGGCTTTTTTTTCCTGTTTGATTAGGTTTTGTTTGTTGTTGCTGCTGCTTGGGTTTTTGTGGCTTTGGTTTTCATTTGTTTAAAATCTCTGTATTTCACATACTGATCACCACCTAGAAATACTGAAAATTTGCTGAATTGGATTTTGCTCTAACTTCAGACTGAAATTGAGCACTGCAGACCCACATCAAGTGTTTTTCAATTCACTGGTCCATGGACAGATTCAAAGTCACATGTGAAGCATTTTGAGAAAGAAGTTACAGTCAATTAAAGCAAATGAGATGTACAGAATCTCCAAAGTCCTGTACTTGGAATTTTGGCTTCTAAACTACATTTTTCTTCCAATTTAGTTTCATGTGCACTGAATATGAATGCACCAAAATGGCTTTGTAATGTGAACAAAACTGCAGATCAGGACACACTTCTATTCTGTCAAACACCTTCCTCCTACAATTATTCCCAGGTTACAGAAAATTTAAACAGATACCTATCTGTATCTATAGTCACATTAGACAGTTCATGTAATAAGAGGATGTGACATTTAAGTAAAAAACCTTGCTGCTATGTGACTATAATAATATAATTTATATTTCTATAAACTCATTCACTGAAAGCCACTTGAGGAACGAGAGAAAATCAATATCCATCTCAGCTCAGAACAATTTGACTGAAAGAGAGTTTCCTTTTTGGCAAAATAACACATTTACATTTTAATTCTTCTTAATTTCTAAAACTTGGAAGAAAAAAAATGCATAAAATATTCTAAGCTGAAACCACAGAATCTCTGTCTTTGCTTTAGTTGTGTGCATTCTTTGACAAAAAAATGGTCATGTAACTCAGGAGCTTCATGAGAAAATCTGACATATAAGTTTTCTATGGTTTGTTTCAAGACAGATTTTAAGGTTTATGGAGATTTGTAGTCTGCTTCATACAGAATGAAGATATAAACTTGGATATTGATGGCCTATCATGTTGGAGGAGGAAACAAAACAAAAAGACATCCTTAACATTTCTTTACTACAAATTCATTTTGATTCTTCAAGTGGAGAGGATAGTGATGTTTGATTTTTCTATTGAAGGAAGAGCAGCTATACAACTTAGGAAGAGGCAAGATCTCTTGAATCTTCAAAGACAAACTCTCAGCCTTTGGAGTCCAAATTAAACCTGGGACCATCAGGATGCCAGTGCTAAACATGTTCATTATGGGCAATTAGGCTGAATAAGTTAAATATGAATTTAAGATTCTTATTGCTCCATTCTTGGCTACATCAAGTGTAGTAAGCACAAGTACTGGCTACACAACACTTGATCCTCCTTTCCATTGTCTTCCTCTCTCCTGTGCTTCTTGTCTTCTGCATCAATTGAACAGACAAGCTTGACAAGCTGAGCTGAACTCTGAAGTGATATAATTGGTTTGATAGGTTAAAATGCAGTAAGCAGTCTTGCTTCAGGCCAGGAAGTCTAGGGATAAGTTACCAAAGTGTATTAAAGTCAGCTCAGCAGTGGAAGGGGTTCAGGAACAGAAAAGCTAAAGCACAGTATTAAAGTTATGAGTAACTCATCATTCTCCTCACCCACTTTCACACACGTTTATTTTGGCATCACTACATTTTATTTTTCTTCTTTTCCTCCTAGCTCATGGAGAGCCCAAATCCTTAAACCTCCCACGAAACCCACAGTATTGTATTTGACTTTTTTAAACTACAAAATACAGAAATGCTGACAATTATCCATCTTTTTTTTTTTTTTTTTTTTTCTTTCCCCCTGCATTTCCCTCTGGCCATTCAGTAAGTGGCCAGATGGATGCTGTTCAATAGCTCACCCTCTATCATTACACCCATAGAACAGATTATGGGTACACAGTACTAATGAGACCCTCAGAAAGACATATTAAATGTCAGTCACCCTTGGAAACACATAGCAAATTAAAACTAATTTCATGTGTACACCACAGAACTACAAATTGATTTTGACATGACCAGAGTAAGATAAAAAGTCTGTAACAGAAAGCAGGAGGATCTGGACTTTATAATCAAATAAAACACTGATGCACGTTAGAAAAAATAACTCAGCTTGGTGACTCAGCTACATCTTGAGGGTACTATTATGATGAATGAAGATGGCTGCTGCATCAGTGGAGAGGTCTTACTCAGACACTCTCCCAAATCAAATTACATGTCAAAAGAATAGGAAGGGACCTCAGAATAACCCAAAGCCTGATGACCACAACTAACACTGATAGTACAGTGAGGTATTCTGATTTCACTACACTCTTTTTTACATTTACTTTCCTCTTTTTTTGCTTATGGGAAGAATGTGTAGCAGGTGAGGGGGGTCTTGAGAGCCTTACAGGTCAGATATCTTTGGAAGTCTTCGAAGTCAGGTTGGATAAAGCTTGAGGAACCCAATCTAGTTAAAGATGTCCCTCCAACAGTAGGGGGGGTGGACTAGCTGATCTTTAAAGGTCCTTTTCAAGCCAAACCAGTCTGTGTTTCTATCATCTGTGGGAAATCCTGGAGCAGTGTGTGAGGAAATACTACACACACCCTTAAGTTGCTTGCACTTACAAAGAGTTTGTCTTTCATATGACAAATATCCAGAGTGCTAAACAGAACCCCTCAAGGGAGCCAATAAACTCTCTGATCACCATGTTACATTACACTTTTCTTCTAATAAAACAGAAGACAGAGAACTATTTGTATGCTCAAAACAATCAAGTTTGCTTGAGGACAGGTTATCCACTTCACTACCCCAGAATTACACTGGCATCACTCCACTGAAATAAAACTGATAAAAAAAAAAAAAAGTAGAGATGGAGATAGTTATCTTCAACACTCAGCTGGCTAGTTTTGTCATCCTGGTTTGGTTTTTTTATGGAGCTACTGGTGGGTGATCCAAGATGAATATGCTTTCTTTCTCATCAAGATAGCACAAACACTACTGGACTGGTAGTTAAGACCAATTTTGATAGTTTAATGGGAATTCTGGGGCTTGCATGCCATATGCTGCTACTGTTCAAAAGAGCATTTCACTGGGATTGCATTTACATCTGCATGGCCAGATTGTGATGCCTAGAAAATCTGCTGAGTCTCCCAACATATTTAAAACCACTTCCTTATCTTTCTAAACAGGAGGAAAAATTTTACACACCTCTTTTCAGAGATCAGTTACTTCAAAGATCACGTAGTGCTTTGGTTAGAATTCTTCATCTAAGTGATAGAATTGAGCTATTAAACCATTACAGAAAAGAATAATTTGAAAACTGCTAGAATTTTGCTATCAAAGCAGGAAGAACAGGATTCCTTCCTCTTCTCAGCACTGCAGCCTAGAACAGGCAGACCTGAGAGGAAATCATCACTTGTGTTCAACACAGGTCTTCCTACATTATCCACTGTAAAAAGATCTACTGACATCTTTATTGCAACATATTGCAATGAAGTGCACACAACTAGATGTGAAAAGCTATCACTAAATTTTTAGCATTTAAACATCTGTTGTAAAAGGAAGATGGTAATCTCACCTTCTTTATAAATCACTGTAAAAAAATATAGTTTCTGAATATTTCTGAATATCTCTGTATATTCAACTACTGTTAATCTGTTCAGCATCTTTCTAATTAAAACCTTCCCAGCAACCCAAAGCTCACATGTGCTTTAATGTATTAGCACAAAAGATAAAATGATATGCAGATCAAAGCATCAAACCAAAGAATTACCTGATTTTCAGCTTCTTAGAACTCATCATGTCTCTCCTGAGGCATGAACATTTCTCTTAAATCTTACAAATTTTCTTTGCACAGCTCCTGATTTCAGAATAAAGTAGCATGTTCCTGGCCTTCTATTGCTCTCCTGCAACACTGTTATTTGGAGCCTAGAACATCAAAGGGAAATGTCACTCCCTCAAACTAATGCAGACTACCAAACACATTAGGAAAGCTCTCATCTCTTCAAAAGATTGTCCCATTTGATGTGTTTGGGTCTTCTTCCAGCAGCATTTTATCACAAGTGCCTCACAATCACTTTTCAGCTTCCAAAGGGGAAAAGAAAAAAAAAAAAAAAGGAAAAAAAAAAAAAAAGGTGGAAAAAACCCCTTAGAAATGTTTTTTGTCTCCTGAGGGTTGAATAGATCTGTCTCCAGAGAGCAACTGGAGGCTATGCCAACACATCAGTAAATTGTGTGGCACTCAACAGCTGGCATGATGCAGCCAGTGCTGTGAGCAGGGCATGTGCAGGCACCACAGGGCAGCTGCTTTACACCAGTCTCCCTATTCCCTCCAGAACAAATCTCCCCACTCAATGTACAGCCTGTGGGAGCCCAAAGAACCGACACCCTCAAAGCCTCTTATTCAGGAGAGTGCACCTTGCCAGTCCTCCACAAATGGAAAGCAACAGCCTTGGAAATGCCCCCTAAGAGGGAGCAGCTCTTTGAAAACAGAACTGATTTTAAGGGCTAAGAGAGACTTTTTGTCAGAGGTGTGGATGGAGATGAACCCTGTCCCTGTATACAGACAGCCATGAGCACAGAGAAGCCTCTTTGAGGTAAAATAGTGGGTTTGGGGAATTTTGAAAGGAAAAGGGACTCCTCCCTGTACATAAAATACATGTAAATAATTCAGTTAGATATATTAAAAAGATGGGGTATTTTCCCCACTCCACACACGTATTTACATGGTTTTATCCAAGCTGCTCTTTATAATGGTAAATTATTTTTTAAATCACAGAATGTTAGGGGTTGGAAGGGACCTAGAAGATCATCTAGTCCAACCCCCCTGCCAGAGCAGGGTCACCTAGACCAAGTCACCCAGGAACAGATCCAGGGGGGTCTTGAGTGTCTCCAGAGCAGGAGACTCCACAACCTCCCTGGGCACTGTTTAAATGTCTGTTGTGTTACAAAAGTCTGCTTATCTGTATTTAAATACCTCTACGTTGGAAACAGCTTTTCTCTTCTAAGCCAAAAATTAAAAGTTACAGGCAATAACCCTAATTCCCTTCATGTCTTTGGGGAGATACAATAAACCATCTTAAACAAATAAACAAAAACCACTCAAATGAAAATGATTTAAATTACCTATTAAAAGACAGAAAGCTTTGTCTTGTACTACTTTGCATATTTAAGAACACTTGATTATCATTAATTCTCACAAGAAAACTCTAAGGAAGCTAACAGAGCTTCTACTGTATTGAAAGAAAGATTACAAGGGTGATGCAAAATCACTGTCCCAGGACAGAAAAAAAAGTCTGGACACAAACCATGGTTTAAAATTCACCCTTTTCCCCTGAGATGCATGGTGCAAGCCATGATTTACAGCCTCCTAAGACTCTGCTTGGTGCCATGTGCTGAAGATTTCCAGGAGAGGATGAGGCATCCTAAAGAAAAGGAAGGTGTGTGCACAGAAGACAACAGCCAAAGGCAAATCATGCATCCTTGATTGTTTTTGCCTTCAGGATGGAGACTTGCCCCAGTAATTCACTGCCAGGTCTCCACTGAGATCTTGGAAGAAAAAAAATGTGTATCTCCTGTTGTAATGTGTTTCAGTTTTCAGTCCTGAAGAAATGAGGGCACATTGCTTCCAGTGTCTGGTTTTAAAACATGACACAGAGCAGTAGAAAACATGATTTATAATGAAAAAGAATGAGTGATACTAACCCACCTGTTGGTTGAGGTCTTTTTGTTTGGTTGGCTGTTTGGTTCTTTTCCCTGAAATTAAAGAGATCAGTGACAAGCACTTGTCACATAAACTTTATTTTTTTGGTGTTGTGAGTTATTTCTCTATATAAATTATTCTCATTATAAATGCAATCAAAAGAGAACAAGCATCTAAAATTACTAAACTAGAGCATCCTCACCTGCCTTGGTCAGCCCAGCCTTTTAAATTCAATAAAAAATAAGGTTAAAGGCCAAAGTGATTGGTTGATAAGATTTCTTACAACAACAAGAAAAAAATCAGTATTGTTATCTGTGTCAGCATTTAGCATGGACATGAAGAAGAAGGTGGCTTGTCTTCAAACACATTGCACAATATGATGCTTCACTAAAATGCATATAGATCACCATCAACATGTTTCAGAATCAAAAGTGGCTATGGCAGGGAGGTGGAGTCTAAAATGTTTTCCATTGGGGGTGGTGAAAGTATCCCTGGTTCAGAAATGAATTGAAGATATTGCTAAAGCCTGAGAATTTGTATGTTCCCTCCTGGCTTCAATCTATGCCTGCTCCTCATGTTCACTAAGAAGCCAAATTTTTTATGTACAGTAGGATTTTTTATTGGTTAATGCATTATTTTTTAGACTGTGGGAAGATGCCTGAATATAATCTACATCTGTCAAAGTTAACAGTCAAGAAAGGATTTTCTTCTGTGCTTTTTATTCTGATCCTCAAAAAGTCATATATGGGCATGAGAAATGTACTAGTGAAAAAGCATGCAAGATATTGGCTGATTGATAATATTAAATGATTTAATTCTCAATTAAAACTTTGCTGTTTAGCCCAACTAAAACTTTTAAAGCTGCACTATTTCTCCCTGATGTTCAGATCTTTAATAAGTAACTAGTCTCTCAGTATTTTATGGGCTGTGTTATTAGTGCTCTAAAGTGTTCTGCATAGTTAACAGTTCCTTAAGTCTTTTAAGTTTTTCTGCAGTTACAATGCTTCTTAAACAGCACTAAGAACCTATACCAGGAATAAAATATCTCTCTCCATGTTCAGAAATGATGCAAGTAGATTATGGCCTTTTCTGTCCCTTTTATTTCCTGTATAATTATCCTTATAATAAATTATTAATATGATCCAGCATTTTATTGACTCATCTATGCACTCATTTCAGGATCAGAGCTGTAATACTTTGAACAGTCCAATGCTGTAATTCATTGTCATTGCCTGAAGAGAAAATTCTGGTGAATTATTGCTCATGACAGCCACACCTAGGAGGATGGGGAGCAATTTCAAAGAGAAAAGATGAGTATGCTTAGGTACTTCTGAGATTAGAAATGTTTTGCCACATGATAAGCCAGCAATTTATCTTTTCTTACAAACAATTTTGGTGCATTTTATCAGTGAAATGCAAAATATATTAAGTGTCAGTCATTATTTTTCCAGGATCAGAAAATACCTCCTGAGTTGCTGTTTCCCTGTTACTGCAGACACTCTTATTACACAACATCTATAAACATGGTCAAGATGAAGAATTGTACAGGGAAATCTTACTAATTATCTTTTGATTGCTGCTTTCAAAGTTTGCTACACTAGCAAACCAAACTGCATATGTAATTAATAAGAACCAAAGAAAGCCAAGTAAAATATTGATATGGGGGAAGACTCAAATTCTACTGCTTATCTGCCTAGAAAGTAATAAAAAATAACCCCCTGTAATACAATAGACAATGCTTTCAATGAAATTCTTATTTATTTTCTTTAATTTAAAAACTAACTTATAAAATTATTTGGAGAAAGATCCAGGATGAGTGTGTCTGGATGTCTCAAACTGTCACAGATATTGTTATATCCTACCAGGATACTTCCTTCTATACTTACATTACAATAAAAATAACTTGTAGAGTGGTGCCTGGGCAGCACTGCAACACTGACAAGGTGCCTGGATTAATGGAATAGACATTTGTTAAGTTCATTATTTCTACAGGAAACACAAAGACCTTGAGGAAGAAGGGATGTTACACAGGCTACAGGAGTCCCTTTTTTAAAAGCATGTTGTTTCTGAAAGAGAGAGATGTTCTTTGGCTGCCTGGCATAGACTTTTCATCTCTGGGATTCCTGAGAGAGCCTGCTGAAGATCAGTCAGGCTTGGAAAAAAAAAGTTACATACACACACACAAACATGGAAAAAAAACCTGGCACAGAACAGAGTATTTGATTTCTAATATAATGTAAAAAAGCTGGAGCAGGGAGGCTGAACAGGCATTAAAAAAACAAATTTGGCTTTTGATTTTTAAGTTTGTGGTTTTAAGTTTATGTTTCTCTCCTGAAGAGGACTGCAGTAGATGCAAACTGCAGAATGAGTGATGCAAAAAGGACGGAAGGTGGCATCATTTGTACCCATCATCCCAATTCTTCAGAGGCAGAAGGGCCAAGGAGCTACTGTTTTCTGCAATGAGAGTGTGAATAGCAGTCTCCAGGCTTACTCTCTTTTTTTTTGTTGGCTTTACTTTTGATTTAGATTTTAGTGCTACCTTATTGAACAAAAGGAAAAACATAAAGCAACACAAGGACTTGAACAAAGTCACTTCTGCAAAGCTCTGCATTTAGTCAGACTCTCAAGAATCAGTGAGGCATCTCCTCACAATTGCATCTCTGCTATCACTCCAAATCTTAAACAAGATTTCCCTCCTCTCTCTTCTGGCACATCCCCATACATCTTCTCCCTCTGGATGTGAGAAGATCATCCAGAATCATCATAAGGGAAAAAGCAGCAGGTTTATAGTCACTGTTGTACATACAAGGACTGTACCTTGCTCTGATGCAGAGAAAAAGTGGTGAGACCTCTTACAAACTTCTGTAACTTATTACAAAGTGAGACTACTGCTCCTGCTAAAGTTCCTGGAGGGGTGGCTATCATAGAAACATGCTTTTCCCATTCCAGAATAGGCATTTAAATTTAAGTGCAGGAGACTGTTCATTATGTCATTTGATGAGGAGAGTAAAACAACTTTGCTTCCAAAAGCACCCAAAGTCATGAGCAGCTTCTGAGAAGGACAGGCAAAAGTGGACTGTGGTTATGAGCATGCACTTCAAGGGGCCACACAGTATAATAATCTGCACCTACTTGAGTAGAGGCTTTGCCCAATGGCCACCAAGGAGGCACATTCTCTGGGAGCAGCCCTTTTTACTTCAAAGGACAGGTTTTTACCTGCTGTGAGCCCCATCCTCCCTGGCATTGCTGTGATATAGCCAGAGGAACCCCAGAGATGCTCCAGATTCAGCAAGATGCTTTCATAAGCATCACCCCCTACAAATTGAGAGAATGGATTGAGGCATGTCCAGAGCAATGGCAGGATTTAGCAGGTTTTTAAAGCAAATTCAGAAGAGACAGGAGTGACATGAGCTAATCGAGCAGAAACACAAACTGCTTTGACATCATTATTGTGTGGCTGCTGAACTCCTTCAGAGGAGGCTCAGTGGGAAACACATCTGAGGCCTGTCATTATGCTCCATAAAAAGAAGGCAATTGGCAATCCTCCTAATCAGTCTTTTGTAGGATTACTTATATCCACAAACATCAGCTTACTCTCTCAACAACATATCCTTTAATGGTAATAAATATTGACTTTTCAAATCATAAACTTCAATACAGCATGAAAGAAACATTATTTCCTTATACTTCCACTACTGCACTATCAAGTATCCTGAAATATCTTGTAGGATGTTTGAGGGTAGTTCAATAATAAATGTATTTTAGTACCACTGTACTACAGTGAGTGACAATGGATTGTGATAAAGCCATTTTTGATTCTTGGAAGTGATAAGCCTTTATTTTGTGTGGGCTTCATTCTGCTCCCTGTCCCTGCATTCCAGTTCAGGAGGCTGGGTACCTGGAAAAAACTGGTCTTACTATTAAAGACTGAGGCAAATAAGTCATTCAGTACCTCAGCCTTTTCCTCATACTTTGTCACCATGTTTACCCCCCACATCCAGTAGAGGATGGAGTTTCTGCTTAGTCCTTCTTTTGTTATTAATGTATTTATAGAATAATTTTTTTTTCTTGTCTTCTACAACAGTAAAATGCCAACCTTCACTTTTTTTTCCTGTCTCTACTTATCCTACTCAAAACAAAATAACCCAGATTTTTATGCAAATTAAAGTCATTAAAAATAAATAAAAGAGATGTCCTTCAATTAGCCCTCAAATAGAAATTTACCCTCTACCTCAAATAGAAATCTACCCTCACAGAAACTGGTAGAAAAATAGAGCATGCATAAAACTACATGTTGAAGACTTAGTTACCAAAAAATACTTGCCAAAATGCATGTCTGGAGTATATCACACGTTATGTCACTATTTCCATGGAAAAAAAAACCCCAACACATAAATTGCTTTGCTGAAAAGGACCCTGGAATGCCTCTGTGGTCTAATGGGAATATAAAACAGAGAAGGGAGATGAGCTACCTGCTTCCCTCTGCTTCTTCAGCAGCAATAATGTACTCTATGCACAGATTAAACCACAAAATTCAATTTAATATATGTGTGAAGCCATTTAAAGACTTTGTAAGGGGAAAGAAGGTTAAGTTAATGCCATCTGCAACAACATGTGAGAAGGCAATAGGGTTCAATGGCAAGAATAAGTAGAAACACAGTGATGTGAAAAATTAACTGATTCATTAGCCAGAAAAAAACCCCACTTCATTTGACAACTTCCAAAAAGGATTATATCACAGGCATTGCTTCTTTTGCATTTGCTAGGAAGCATGTAGCAAGGTATTACCAAAATTCACACAGTGCTGTAGCACTTCCTAGAGAGTTAATCCTGATTTATCCTGGGCTAGAGTAGACTATACATTAAAGCAGTGTGAACTTAGGGCTCAGCCCTGCAACAAGTTGAGTGCTCTGGCCCTCGGCCACCAGAGCACTTAGGTACATGTTTTATTTTAAACACATGAGCAGTTCTCCTGAAATCAAGAGCAAGTCATGGTATGGAAAGAGCCAGATTAAGCCCCGAAAATGGAAAGCTATATTAAAAACAAGAGCAAAGCACAATTTAAGACACAATCATTTCACTGGGTCAGGTAAATCTTTCCTTGCAGACAAGCTGGTCTACAGCATATTAATAGGGTCAGAGAAATCTCTCGGCCTGCTTGTGACTCAGCTATCCTCCTGAATGGGCTAAACTTTAGAAAATTATTTCTCAGAACGTGAACATTCAAGGGAAAGTTCAGCCACAAAATCAAAACCAAAAAACAAAGGTAGAAACTGAAACCTCAAGTATGCCCTCAGTCCTCACCCAGTGGGCAGAGCTCTGTGCCACGAAGGACGTGTGCACCCTTCACAAAGTTGTTCAAGCTTACAATCAATGCCTTTTAACAAGGACCCAAGTCTGGGCAATTTCTTTTTGACAGTGATCTAAGCAATAGAACAGTATGAATTATTCCCCTGAAAATGCTATTAACATTTCAACGTTTAAATTACACTGTGTCAAGTTGCAGACCAAGAAAAGTTGCATTTGCAGAGTACAGAAATTTTCTGTACTCAGTGCTTCTAGAATAGGGTTAAGAAAAAACCAAAACACAACAAATGACCAGTATGAGATTTTGGGGAGGCAACACCAGCAGACAGCTGATCCCAACCTCTGAAGAAAAGCACAGAGATGGTGGGCAGAGGAAAGATAAGCAACCATGTCAGCATCATAGCTGATGCTTTCATTTCAGTGGGATAGGCAGAGATTTCAGAATATGTGGACACAAATACTAGATATTATACTGTATCATGCCTTCCACTACACATTGCTGTAATTCATTCTGCAAGCAATGTGAGTTCATTTCCAGAAATAAAGGTTACATCCAAACCATTTTTCAACTGAGTAAGACAGTACAAAACACCTTACTAAGGTTAATAACTGCTCTCCTGACCCTACCAGATCATTATCCTAGATCAGAATGACATAGGATATGACATAACACACAATTATAAGGCACATATTTACAGACTTTAGTTAAAGGAAAAGCTGAATAGATGTGTATTTCAAAATAACTCCACATACTCCTCAATCTAAGTTTGATGAGTTTAGAGATTGTAAATTTGATACACTGCCAGTTTCTCCTGATAAGTCCTGAAAATCACTCCTGTACCAGTCAATATTAATCCACATGCTTTTATTTTCAAATTAAATTGAATGATAAAATCTCCATGTTGAAGCACAAAAAAAAAGTTGAAACAAACACCACCACTCTGAGACAGATTAACCAAGCAGAGTTAATCAGAAAAATTTGCACATTTGAACAAGCAGATTAGAAAACACCAGAGGTAAGTACATATACCTAGAGTCTGTCTGCTGCTTTTATTCTATTTTGCTTGACCCTCAAGATGTGTCTAGAAGACTCAAAGCATGAAAAACAATAAACAGAGCTCACACAGCTAATTAATACTGCTAATTTAACTTATAACCTAACACGCCACCTACTGTCATCTGCACTCCATCAAGAAGTGGATGACAACACTGCTCAAGCATTGCTAGTAAATTATTTCAATTTTCCCCTTTCCCTAATGAACAAAACAGCACAGTGACAGAAGCTGCTTGACCTATTTTCTAAGATAGAGATTTCCAAAGAAGCAGTCCCACCCTAAGAATGAAGTAGCAGAGAGCCTTGAACAGAAGAAACTTTCCAACGTCCAAACAAAAGCTATTTTATTTCAAAATACATATGCACTTTTTCTTTCTGTGGGAAAAGGTAGGAAAAGGAGAAGCATGTTCAACTTCAGTGTAGAACAAGCTCTTCTTGAGTCTGGTGGTTCAGTGCTGTTCCTGGATGAATCATGGCATCACAAAAACTAGTTGATTTTTCACCTATCACACCAGGAAATTAAAAACCTTAATGATTAATGGAAGTAATTGAAAAAATAATATATAGTCCATTAAGTTTGAGAAGTGTCCAGTTATTCCAATAATTTAGTTTAGACTGAGCACAGACAGCTTTTTAAATGCATGGTGCCTTTGATGAGTTAAAACATTCTTAGCAACAGCATAACCAGATCATGACAAATTTATTTGCCCATGAATATCAGTGTCCTGCTTTGGCTTTCTTCTCCTACAGGACTAATTTAAGGAAAGGGGGAGGAGAGGCAGAGGGAAAGTAAAAAGGCTTTATTTCAATTCTTAAAAAAGTTAGGAGCTTATCAGTAATCAGATATCTTATAGTTATGAATTCAATCCAAAGTTCATAGAACTCTGAGAGCCACAGTAAAAGTCAAACATAATCAAAAACTTTGTCAACAATGATGTGGCTCACAGAAATAGGGTATAAAAGCAGCTGTGCAAAACAGTGTGCAAGAAAGGTTTAAAGCTTTCTTTAACTGCAGGGGAAGTCAATGTTAGCAGTCTCATAATCATAGAATCATTTGGTTGGAAGAGACCTTTAAGATCATCAAGTCCAACCGTTCCCCCTGCACTGCCAGGGTCCCTAAACCATGTCCCCCAGCACCACATCCACACGGGTTTTAAACACTTCCAGAGATGGGGACTGCATCACCTCCCTGGGCAGCCCATTCCCATGCCTAACCACCCTCTCTGGAAAGACATTTTTCCTACTATTCAACCTAAATGTCCCTTGGTGCAACTTGAAGCCATTGCCCCTCGCCCTGGCATTTTTAACTTGGGAGAAGAGGTCAACCCCCACCTCCCTACAACCTCCCTTCAGGTAGTTGTAGAGAACAATAAGGTATCCCCTGAGCCTCCTCTTCTCCAGACTAAATAATCCCATCTTCCTCAGCCTTTCCTGATAGGAGAAACTCTCCAGTCCCAGTCAGACCTCCCCAAAGCCATAGCCTTTCAAAAAAGGCCAAAGGTTCTCTGTGTCTCTGGTCCAACTAAATTACACCCAAACACAATGGTCAATAAGTTTATTTTAGCCAAGAATAACCTATCTTGCTTTTTCACAATGTTAATATACTTTAAAAAGATGTAAATAGTGCATCTGTATACAATACAAGGTTTCTATTAAGTTCTTCCTTGTGCACAGGACAGAGAAGTGGCAAACTTCTTTAAAAAAAAATAAATAAATCTATTCTACATCATTTCTCCTCAGCTAGGAAGTAGTTCTTCTGCTTTTCACATTTTTTATTAAATCTTTAACAAGTATGGTGAGCTTATGCTTGAACCAGCTCAAGTATGTAAATTTTCCAAACAAAAAACCTAAGAGTATTCTTGCTCCACAGCTAACTACATTCAGAACTAAATCTCCTGCATAACTATTTTATGACCTTGCTTGAAGTCAACATGAAGTTGAGTTGCAATACAATTTAAAGCCTCCAAACTTCTTTTGGCAAGAACAATCCCTTGATAGTAACTAGCAGGATTCTTTAGAGACCTGATTTTCTAACATCAGCACCTGCATTCATTTAATCTGAGCTTTTCAGGCATTACCTGCTGTAGATGCTAATGTGTTGCTTCAGGCTCTTGTTGGAAAGGTTGTTTGATGCCTCAATTCTCACAGGATTCACCACTTTGAGGCAGATCATTCACTTCATCCTCTCCCCTGCATATAATCACACCCACAAATCCTCCCTCAAAAGCCTTGAGCCACTCTTTGATAGCTATGTAGCTGGGCAACCTATAATGCAATGAAATTATTTTCCTAACATGAAAAAACACTCACTCTTTTCTTCTAATGTAGCAAAGCCAAAATATCAACAATTTTTCAGACAGGAAAAAGTGGACTGAGATATTTAAATCCCCTTACATGTAACTGTGGTGCTACTTACTTTTAAGTGCAATCTTTTTTTTTTTTTGCAGGCATTTGAATTGAAGCCTCCCAGAGGAGGGAACTCAGCAGCTGCTCAACTGTGACAAGCAACAAAACAACTTAGAGGAAGAAATAAAGAATGACAGACTATATAATTGAAATGGAATAAGAAGGTTATTACACAAGATGTAATCTAAGATGAAATCTGGTCAGGATAACCCCAAATGGCACTTTTTCTTTTATTAGTACAAATGGTTGAAACCTTGCTGTTCTTACTTATCCATAAGGTTTCAGATTTAATGCATGGCATTGATTAATTAGCAATATATGAAAGGTCCTGTGTAACAGAGTCAAGCCATTAACTCCACTTGGCTGAAAATGAAACTCAGACCATAAATATTAAGTCCTGAGTCAAGCTATATATTGTCCAGTGGGAAATTATTTCCACATCACTAAAAAGCCCCTCCCACTGCTGTGGGGAAATGCTATTTAACAGAGCACCACGACACCTACTTCACTTATTACAGGAAATAAAGACTGTCTAATCTGTGGAAAGCTACAGTTAAATAAACATGTTAAACCAGTAAAGCTCTTCCCAAAGAGACTACCTGGCAAAAGACACTAGAAATAAAAATTATTAGGATTACATCTACCACAGTGAGCGACCATACACAAGGCTCTAGTTTGACACTACACTGAATTATTGCTGTATTTTTACAGTTGATCTTGTGAAAGGCAAATGAAGCTAATGGAGACAAAGATTTTTATTAATTCAGTTAGTATAGGCAACATGATAGGCAACGAGCAGCATGAGCTTGTCCAAAACAGAAAAACATAGTAAAAAAATAAGATTTTCTAGAAAAGAGGTGACACAAGATATAGTATAAAAACTTATTTTTAGATACATGCATGTCTATATATATGCACACACATCAAAAAAAAAAAGTCAGTTAATGACATACAGCAAATTAACAGCATATATTGTTTCTTAGAATATGCATATCATGTCTCACTAAGACATTGGTACCAATTATTCAAAACCAGCATTCAGATGTATCTGAACTATTACTTATTTAATATTAGCATTGCAAAGAAATATTTTTGATAACAAACCTGTTCACTGAAGCATTTAAACAAATAATTTAGTAGAGAAAAAATAAATTTACCAAAGGAAATACCCACAGAAATTCATAGCCCAAATTAGCTGCTACAAACCCTTGTAAAATGCATTCAATTCACAGAAAATGCAGTCAGAAGACATGTTTATGTAAAGCTGGAGAAAACAGTGTAGTACAAAGGGAAATTGAATGAGAGGAAAGATGATAAGAGAAAGTGTTATGTAGTTTTATGAAAGCTGACATTAAAGAGAAGGATATCTGTAGTATCTGTTGGTGTCAAAAGTGACTCCACAAGAGACATCCCTTAAAGTTGTGAGGATTTTATGCTGGTTTAATCCAACTTTGTTAATTTTCTGATAAATAAGGGTATCCAGTAGCATTTCAGCATAACAAAAGAGACTAAAAAGGGGAACATTATTTACAAACAGTACATGTTCTATCAGAAAGTATGACAATGTGTGTAAAAATCTGCACTAATCTAGTTTTCCAGCAACAGTCCTGATCTTGATGAGATAGTTCTATCCAAGCTAACAAATGGTCAATATTTGGATGCTATTGTTGACAACAGGAAAAGGAAAAAAAAAACCCCTTTTGTCTATATTTCTGAATAAATGTACTCAGATTTAATATAGAGCTCATCTAAAAGCAATGAATGCAGAATCGAACAGTGGATGCCTGCTGTAACAGCATGAACTCAACTTATGAATCTTATTCTTCCCCTTCTCTAGCACTTCAGTAGTCCTTTCAAAAGTCTAGATTATTTTTCCTTGAGCTGAGAAATGTAATTTACTTTTCTACCAGTTTTCTCTTTCCTTCATTTCTCCTATTGCTGATGCCATCTCCAAGAAAAATCAAAGTTAGAGGAGACAGAGCTGGAGTGGAGGAGTGGAGCTGATGCTGCTAGAGCACCAAAGGCAATTGAGCACTGATAGAGCTCTCCATGCTCACACACCATTTAAACCCTTCCAGTTTTCCAGGATCTTATAATAGGTTGGATAGCTCTGTACTGCATCTTAGCCTTCCACTGGAAATTTTACTTCCATAGCAGAAGGATAAAACAAGCAAACAGATCTGAAGCTCTCACAGTATATTCTTATATCACTAATCATTATAGAGAAAAAAAAAATTCTAGATTAGCATTCTAAGAACAAAACCAAATGATCAGTTTACTAGTATTTGCAAGTGCCCTTTTTTTTTTTACGTTGTAAAATTGGCAAGACTTTAATATTTTTGTAGAAAATGTCTGCCTTTTTTTTTTTTTATGGAAGCACAGTGGAAAGGCTAAAAATTAAGTATTTATTGGATAGATTTTGAAACAAGTTTGCTGGAGTTTTGAACACAGAACTTTAAGAGCCTGGTACAGTTAAAGAGGTAAAAATCAAACACAACAGTAACGTCACCACAAAGCCTCTACAAAACCTTCCAAACTCCTTTACTCACGTAATATTTTTTAGCAAAATGCCCACAGAGGTAGTTACTTGGCATAAATAATTTATGAATTCAATAGTAAACTGTGCACAAATTCAAACATATAGAAAAGAAAATATTTCTGCCTCTGTTCAGATAAAGAGAATGATTGCAGTTGTTCATTTAAAGCCAAATCCTATTACACTCACATTAGAAGGATGCTCTTTAAGAGGAAATAAAATGACACATTCATCCATTGCCTAGCTCATCAATCAGGACACAATGACAGAGAATCATTAGGTAACTTTCCCTACTAATAGTAAATCATTAGTAGACAGCACATCAGGAGCAATGCCTCTTGGATTACCCAACCTCCTTTTAACCAATACCTAACTCTGAGGCCAGTTTCTCTGTATCTTTTGAAGCTTCTATGGTATCATTTATTCAAGACACTTGACATAGTGCAGCCTTAGATCATAGTATCAACTTGACAATGAAGTACACAGAAGTGTGTGGAAATAAAAATAAAAGGGTGAAGGGGAGTTCATATTTTATTTGAATGTACTGAGGCAACATTAAAAAAACCCTAAATTCACCAAACCATGAATTATCAAGACAAACACTGTTATTCCTTTCTGTCTGTTTATTAGCTGCAGGCACCTCAGTAGGATTGTGATTACTCCCATAAATAATGCATGCTTTGTTCTCAGTGTACCTGCTATACCATTTATTCTGGCATCCAAAAGAAGCCTGTGATGTGTTCAGACAGCCTGGTTAGCAGGTGGCATGGCAGGACAGAACCAAATTCACTTGAGTGCATCTGTGTGAAATCTGACAGAACAATACTTCAGCAAATCGGTGGCACTCCAGAATTTCCACAATGGGGAGAGAGAATGGAAGTAACAAAAATTGATTCATTTTGACACTTATTAGTGATGACAAAGTTAAAACAGAGCACTTCACTTACAACAATATCTGGAAACTAAGCCATTAGGCCAGGGAGGCTGAAAAGTTCTGAAGCAGAAAACATCCAAAATGCACAATTTCCACTACTTAGTGTTGGTAGAGAAGATTTCAGTACATGTTTTTTTGACTGATTGTTCTGAATTCAGAAATTGAGATCCAGGGATGTACTTTCCCCATGATTTCTTCTTGGTTTTGTTTGCTTGGGGTTGTTTTGTTTTTGGTTTTTTTTTTCCTATCAGGTAATAAAACAGTAACACTATCTAGCTGTACCTGATAGTGCTACTTCAGGTTATCTATATTATATAGACTCAGAAAATACAGTGGTAAGTATCAGTCTTTGCAATACATGCTATAGGATTTTTTAAGTGAGCTGCTTAATTTATTAATTTGTAGTAGGTGTTTACTACATTGTAGTAGGTGTTTACTACAGTACACCTAATCAGGATAAGGAAGCTGATGAGCCCAACTACAAGCAGTTGGAAGTAGCCTCACAATCACAGGCTCTGGTTATCAAGGGGAACATTTTTATCCAGAAATTTGTTGGGAAAGCTACACAGCCAACCTTGGCCTTCTCAGGAAACTGCTTGGAAACATCCAATGGGACAGGGCCTGAGAAGATAAGGGGACCCAAGAAAGCTGGCTAATATTCAAGCACAAGGGAAAACTTTTTCTCAGTGAGGGTGCCAGAGCTCTGGAACAGGCTGCCCAGGGAGGTTGTGGAGTCTTCTGCTCTGGAGACACTTAAGACCCCCCTGGATCTGTTCCTGGGTGACTTGGTCTAGGTGCCCCTGCTCTGGCAGGGGGGTTGGACTAGATGATCTTCTAGCTCCCTTCCAACCTCTAACATTCTATGATTCTATGATTCCATAACTTATATGGTCTGAACCAGTTATCTTGTTTGTAGATGTTATGACCTTTAATGTTTTATATGTTCTCTATTTAATTATCATAAATGTCTCCTAAACAGCACCTGGCTTCTGCTTTTTATTGCTTATCACCCCGTGCTGACATATTAAATATCTTTAAAAGAACCATTTCATTCTTAAATGTCATATGAAGTTATTGAAAATATAGGAGAAAATTATTATTTTCCAATTTTTATTATTACCCATATGGTTGTTTTGTTTGGGTTGTTGGTTGTTTTGTTTTTTAGGGTTTTTTTTTTTTTTTGGTTTGTTTTTTTGTGGATTGTGGTTTTTTTGGGGGGTGGGTCGTATTTTGTTTGGTTTTAATCTCAGCAGATTTGACTGCTTTCCAGTCACAAAAAACTGCCAAATTTGGTATCAGCTGGTCCAGTGCAGAATGAAGGTAAAGACAACACTCAGCAATTACAGGCTGATGTACAATTTTGCATTTACACTATTCCTTCCCTGTAAGAGATTCCCTTTCCTTTTAATATAAGTTCTCCCACCATCTTGTCTAAAAGCCCGAATTCACCATCTTAACATATCTTTCTGTAGTAGATTTCCCTGGTCTAGCTAATGGAATATAGTATTTGGGAACAAATTAGGACTATTTTCATAACCATTATTATTTTACAGATTCCAAATGTCATCTACTATTTGGAATATAATTTCTTCTCTTGTATGGTTTGCATTTGACAAATAAGATTTATTTAGCCTACAGATATAATTTCACAAGCTACTACAGTAAGGGTTGAAAATTCTCTAGTTTTGACATCATGTGTGGTGACATTTACTTTGCTTCCTGATGTCCACCTTAAATTAATCTGATGACAAAGAAGCAGTGAGGTAATTCACAGGGCTTTTTAAAGCTTATATGAGTCTTGCATGGATACAATAGGGAGGGGGGCATGAAGATGCTCTTTCACACACACATCCTCTTTGCTTGAAGAATTATGACCACAAAGAGGGGGTTTTATGTTGTTATAGCAATGTAAAATTGCACTTCATCATGCTATTTTATTTATTTATCCATCCCAATTTGGCTACAGAGAAAACACTGTAATCTGGATTCTGTTTTCATGCTGGTGGACACAGGGAATAGTTGCAGCAGAACATGGTGTAGGAGACCTCTGTAAAATATGGCAAAATCCACAAACTTTACACATATGGGGTAGACATCCTTTTCCCTTTTTAAAAACGTTGGTTATTCCACCAGACCTGTAACAAAGCTCTTATTTCATCATGAAGAAGTGCACATGCAAGATGCAAAAAGGCTCAGAAATATATGGCACATTGCTGATAAGGAAGACGAGGAAATAAAAGGTCAAGCCTTTGAAGCAAATCAGCTAATTCAGTAAGTAAAAAGCTTAGGGAATAATGCAGAACTCATTAAATACCCAGGGAACTGCCTTGCAGAATCAACAGGTGCTAGATAACCCATCAAACTTTTTTTTTTCTTTGATAATTTGTCAGTGGAAACAAGTGAGGTGATGTTTTCTCTGCTGTTTTTCTGGCTCCCTGGTTTCAGAGTTGTATAACCATGCCTGGAAGACATATCATTTGAAATGCAAAGCCAAATGAAATTGCTAATTGAGAGGCAGGCAGAAGATGGCTTCCAAAGGATGAAAGAGATGTGCTGTATGTCTGACAATTTCACTATGTAAAGACCTACTTTAACCAAACATCCTAGTAACCAATCTTTCTGGTAAATATCTCTGTATGTTTATATGGGATACATAAACACCTTTCCATTATCAAGTGCAAACATCTCTGGGAAATGCATTGCCTCAGTTCATTATAGTACTTCAGCTTATCATAAAAATGGCTTTGAGTAATGCCATTAATTTGCCTCTTCTGTTCTCAGTGCTTGCATCTACCTCATTTTCTCACTACTGCCTACCTCAAGGACTCTGAAATCTGAAACAGGAATAGAAAAGGGAAAACACATTTCATGTCTTCTAATTTGAACCTTAGACACAGACCTAAGTTAACAACCATTTACAGACAGATTTTAACAATGCCTAAACAACTAGTCCAGAAAATTCAGTAGCATTCATAAGTGAACTTTGGTGTAAGAGACATGTCAAAACCCTTAAAAAGGAGAAGAGCAAGAAAGTCAAGATTTTAACCTCAAATGCTTAACCTGATATCTGATCAGGAGACTGGGCTGCTATTTCTGCTGTGTTAAAGAGCAGACAGTGAAACATTTTGATATCCAAATTTGGTTTGTCAATGCATTTAGCAAAATGGATAACTAGAGCTTTAGATCAATTTACTGATACTGGACACTGTAAATCAGAAGTAATAGTAGAGTTCTACTATAAGAAGCCTTACTTTTATTATTATTATTTTATTATTTATAAATATATTTTAATATATTATTGTTTATACAATACTTCATATTGAATCTTTGCACATATCTAAAATAG
>JAOEGS010003962.1:33189-46181 GCA_025447755.1 Corythornis vintsioides
TATATTTTTCATTATATATACTAATGAATAATTAGTAGAAGCAGGCACTAGTAATGAAAGAAAGCCTATTAGAGGGGAGGGAAAAAAAGTCAAGGAACACCCAATCTGTTTTGCCTTGAAGCCATTCCTCCTGCTGGCACCAGGCACATCTACAGTTCTGCTCTAGCATTATCCTTCCTGAATTGGATCAATCCAAAAAGAGGGTAGAAAGATGTAAATAGCATAAGACAGAAAACAAAGCCATAAGAAATAAACCTTATTTTCTTTGCATATGGAACAAACTGTTTTAAATTCCAGCTCTAATTGAACATCTTTGTATCAAGGGGGAAAAAAATAAAAGTTTTATATATTCTAGTATACAAAGCAGCCAAAAGATAATAGCAATACTTTAGTAATGCATTAATTTTCTGTGCAAGTATGTGAGAAAGTTACTTAACAGAGCTTAGAAAGCTTTTCTTTTTCCTATAAGAAAACACATCACAAAGGGAAAAAACCTCATTGCTGTGCAGAAGGAAAAAAGAGTATCTGTAACACTTCTCCTGTGTATAGGGACTTTGGCTATTAGATATTGAAAGAAGATCTTTCTACAGTGAGCTCTGCCCAATACTGAATTTGCCTGGGGTCATACTGATGACTTGAAGAATGTTCTTTATCCTATTCCATCACGAGCATCCTGGCAGTCTCCAGCAGCAAGCTAAACACAGCATCCAGTGCTGTAACTGGTGGCAGCAGAGCTCATTTATACAAGAGCCTTTCCAAGCCAGATCTTTGCCTTCCTGGTGAGATCTGAAGGAACTCTGTAATTCCAGTGGGAACAGAAGGACTTCAAGCAAGTGACACAAAGGAGCAGAGCAAGCAGTGGGAATTAAGGAGTAAGAGTGACTGGGGGTGTCATTTAACAGAAAATTATTCATGGCTGGAAAGTTTAATGTCAGCTCTTGTTTCTTAATATTCCAAGGCTCTCAAATTATTTAAAAGTAAAATAAGCAAGTTAATCTTGTTTTAAATCTGAAAATGACTGCAAAAAACAACATATTCAAACATATCAATCCTCTGGGATATTTCTTGTTTTCCATCACTGGTAAACCTTTATCTGACCTTTTCCTTTTCAAGATCTTGTGTACAACCTGTGCAATGGTTTGTTCTGCAAGAGATTAAGTACTGTGTCATTGGCACAGATGAGGAAAACAAAGTTAATTAGGCAGTTTTGCTACTGCTTGCAGGACTGCCTAGTGGCCCTCCCCATATGCTACTGAAT
Source organism: Corythornis vintsioides (assembly GCA_025447755.1). Classification (NCBI taxonomy): domain Eukaryota; kingdom Metazoa; phylum Chordata; class Aves; order Coraciiformes; family Alcedinidae; genus Corythornis; species Corythornis vintsioides. Next base: position 34,448 of record JAOEGS010003962.1, read on the forward strand.
ACACAGCTTACTACAGATGCATCATGGATATGTGCCCATAAATATGCAGGAAGAGTTAGAGAAATAGAAACAGATGCCAAAATTCCAGCTGGGATTCTGCAGCATAACTCTTAAATTCAAGGGAATCTCCCCAATTTCAAAGAACTGATATCTCACCAAGCTAAGGGGCCTTAAAGATTAGCACCCTGGACAGAAAATGCAAGAACAGATACAAAGAGGCAGGAAGCAACCCTGTGATAAGATGGGAGGAGAATTACAAAGCAAAAGGCCATGAACAATATCTAATCAGATTTTTTTTTTGTGTGTGTGTCTTCATCTCAACAGCTCTTTGAATTAAGTAAAAACCAGTGCATGCTTCAGGGTGAAGTGGAGTGGAGAAGGCTGCTGCTAAGCAGGTACTCACAAAACAATTAGATGTCAGGAAATTGCTCTGTTTGATACAGCACTAAGATTTTGTCACCTTGTCCCCTCGTTGGCAATTGTTATGAACGAGACACGTAGCCACTACCATGGAAGGCAGAAATTACTTAAAGCCCTGGAGATCAACAACTCAAGCTGCTTGTAAGGTATTTTACAGGGGAATGCTGCCAAAACATTGGCCTCCAACAAAGCCAAGAGTGTGAATCCGTGATGTTCAGCATAATCCCCTCGTAAAATCTGATGGCGAGTCATCAGGCACAAATAGCTTCCTGCTCAATTTGCAGACACAAGGAGGAGGCAGTAAAAAGATTAATGAATGAATAACTGGTTTGTATATTTATTTTCTCTGAAATGTTGGCTCTGAAGAGGATATAGGCAGAGGGAAGGCCAGGAGGGGTATGAGCACAGCAGTTGCACATGGATATCACGTGAAAAAAGGGTAAGGGAAAGGGTCACAGTGAAAAGAAATAAACCTGAGATGTGGCTTCAGGCAGAAAGAATAATACTCTCAAGAAAGGCTGATTCTCAGACATATTCTCAGATTAAGCATTGCTTATCATTCTTAGGCCTGAACGAGTAATGTCTATTTTCCATACTGTAGAAGTTTTACAATATTTCTTTCCTAAAAGTTAAGTACTCACTTTAAAGTGTAGCTCTGTAGTGAGCACAGGAAAAAAAATATTCTTCTTATTGTTACAACTGCCCTGGGTTTCCAATTAAAAATATTTAAATGACCCTGCATATCTTTAAGTTGTCTAGACACTCAACTCCAGTTCTACACACCTATATAATCAACAATAAAAAGTCCTTTTTGTTTCCTAAAGGCAAAGAATCAAAGGGGTCTAGAAAATCTTTAAACTTAGGTTTTAAGACATGAAAAGTACCTACCAGGTATCTACTTGCAAAGCCACCTTCAAGGTCATGCGAGAGATTATTATAAATAAATATTTTTTCCTGAGAATAATTAAAGGGTAAATTTTTCCTTATCATTTGTGCCAGGTAGGGAGGTGAAGATGTACAATTTTCTCTGCTACCATCTCATAGGTACCTATTTTTCAACTCATTGTTTGGCTAGACATACCTAAATTAAATCAGGACATACTTCATCCCTGGAGTCACCTGTTTATATCAGAAGAGTGTCAGGAAGAGATCTGCTTTAAAAGACAGCAGTGTGAGCATGCTGTTGTGATTATGGTACCACACTGACTTTCACCAGGAAGATGACCCATTCTTTGCTTCAACACACCATTTCTGCAAGGCCTCAAGAAAGTCTCTTCACTACTTATATTCCATCTTTGAAGAGTATTCAGATGTGTGAGAGCCTATCAGATTATAGGAATTACATGAAAAATGTGGTATCAGGGTGCTCCTTGATTCAGATTGATCACATATTCCTAAAAGTGTTTCCCATTTTTAAAACATATACTTTGGCTTTTTAAATGGTTATCATTTAACCATTTTAAATGGTTATCATTGCTTCCTGCTGGAAACATGTTGATCAGTTCTGAAGATCTTTAAATACTTTTTCATGTAGCCAAATACTATGAAAAATTAGATATTTTTTTTTTCACTTGTAAAAATGCAAATGTTCTCCATCTTATTTTGTAGGAAAAGCCAGTTTTACTAATAACAAATAACTACAGAAAACTCATTTGGTTATTTAGAATTCCCTTGTGCTCCATAAAAGGCAATGAAAGTAAAACTTCATGTTAAGATGTCCTATCTTATCAGATGCATGGATGATTCATTTCAGCTTTATTACTTTGATGTCCAACTGGAATAAACTAGGTTTGGGATAGCAGAAAGAACTACAAGGAAATGAACCAAAAGGCATAAGCAAAGGAGGGAAGTGAAGGGACCCAACACTTTCATCTCAGAAATGCAGATGCCTGTTAGAGCTAAAGGAAGCTTTTCCATGTAAAATCCCCTTTCACTTCCCATGTTGTCAGAAAGTCTCTGGGAGGAGACCTCAGCTTCAGGGACAGAAAGCCAAGAAAAAGTAAAACAGCTCTGCTTCATTCCAGTGAAGTACTTATGGTACCTCCAGCTACCTTTGAATAACCATGGCAATTTGTGCAGGAGGAGATAAAATCACAGTTAAGAATTCAAAGGCTAAAACTAAGAGTAAATATCCTTATTTTTCAATTAAAAATCATTTGAGCTTGGAAAAAAAGTTTATTCAGTGAATCTGCCTAATGAGGCAGAGAAGTGCACCAAGGCATGGAAATTCCTCCAGTTTTGTGCCCATTATAAGAGATTTGACAATCCAGAAGTTGTTGGTTTGTTTTGTTTTTTTGTTTTGTTTTTTTTTAAATTCTAACTGAAAAAGGATGGTTCCCAAGTCTCAAAGGAAAATAGAAACCTAAAGGTGTTTCTCACTTGCAGAAAAAAAACCAGATATCATATACATTGGTGCATTATCTGACTAACCTTTTGATTACTACTTCACATCTGGCTATTTGTAAAATATCTGTTAAGTACAGTGAATTACTTATTCTTGAAAACATCTGGAGATATCCTTAATGTTTGATGTACAGTTATTGGGGGTTACAGTGCAGGTGGTTCAGCCTTACGACCATAGGACAACAAATGGAGCTTTCTTTTTTTACTGTTTAGTTGTGTATTTCATATCTAATTTATTTTGAATCACCTTGCTTTGTAGAATGCTCTTCATCTTCTGTCCCTGTCTGGCTTTCTCCCATTTTCTGTTATGTATAATACATTATAATTATTTAGGCACTGATTTCTGACAGCAGCCTTGTCTCCATGCTGCAATATGAGAATATTAGTAATAGCAAAATAATCTACATTTGGCAGAAGTTTTCTAATTACTGACAGGCATAAATCAAGCTACACCACAGTCACCAAAACTTGCTCTTTGAACCTCTAACAATTCAATAATGAGGCACTGTCAATACACCACACAACAGGAATTATTTGTTGCCTAGAAGCTTAGAGCCTGAACTCAGAAAGCAGGGTCTCCCTTTATAAAAGAACCATAAATTACACTGTACTTTCTGAAACTTTTCAGGAGTGAATATCAACAGGGAATGAGGAAGAGATACTAATTAACATCCTTGAGATCTCCTTGCCAGCAGAAGAAGGGATACATGGAGCTTTTTTTCATCACTCTGGGGCCAGCCACCTGGACTACACCAAATCTTCTAAATTCTTCTGTATTTGTATTTTCTTCTCATAATACATGTTATAACACAAGAGTGAACACTGTCTTGACACACTGTGCAGCTTACACATAAAACACAGAACCTCTCACAATTACTATTTAATTTATATTCAATATATTTATTTCTTCATTCAAAAGGAGAGTAGCATATGGTAAGAACATAACATATTAGCAGAGGATTTATGGGAGAAGCCCTACACATCACTCATTCCCAAACCAAGTCTTCAATAAGTGCACTAGCAACATATTTTCTCTGTAGGAAAGAACCTATCCTAGACCTACAACATGCATTTTACTCTGAGTTTGCACTGGCCTTAGTGAACATAAACTGTGGTTCTGGAGCAGCAGCTTGGCAGGTAAACCCCTGCTGCCACTTTCAGGCAAGGCATCCAGCAACAAGAAACATTCAGAGAGGGATCTTTTGTTTGGTAGTGCCTTCTCCAAGGTCTATGCCCTGCCCATGGCACCCCAGGGAGTCCTACCAGCCTTGGGCATCCCGGATCTGGAAGACTTCCCTAGCATCACTCCTGGCCACTGTGGCACCTTGTTGCCCAGCCAAGGGACTACTCAAAGTTTTGCCCTTGTCTTTAGGCCTGAACACCTAGGGAGAAGAGGAGGGGAGGTATATGAAGGGAGAGGATGCAGCTAAGTTGACACATGGACCCAGAAGTTAACAACTTCTCCCAGGTCCCACCTCATATGATTATTTCTCTGTTAGTAACATACTCATGGTTGGGCTTCTTTGAAAGGAAACTGGAGAAGCCACGTGATGGGGGAGCAGAAGCAGCCACAGAAGCAAAATGAATAGAGGCACTGCTTCAGTAATAGCCACATGGAGCACTTGTGACACAGAAAAGGCTGGCCATACAGATGGGATATTGCTACAAAATACATCTACTGGAGCACACCAATAAAATCGAGTCAATTATGGGAAAAATAGAACCAACAAGCTGAAGACAAAAGGCAGCCAAGCTCAGAGAACGTATCAGTCCTAGAGACATGAGCAAGACTAGCAAAGCCCATTAAAAAATATTTGCAGACAGAGAGAAGCATATGATTCTTCTTGGAAAAAGGTTGCTGTCTCCCTTCCAACAAAATTCCCAACAGATAAAAGCCTTAAAAGCATACTGTATTCAACTATCTCTTCTCAGAGACTTCTTTACTCATGTGCTAGAAAATGACCCCACTCACCAGAGAGCAAAGTCAGAACTGCAATGGTTTCCTCACAGTGATATTTCAGCTGTCAGTTTACAATGCATGCAGAAAGCACCACTGCAGAGAGCCTACCCACCTGCTCTGCCCACAGAGTGACCCTGATGGCCTTTCTGAAGAAATGGCATCAACATTCCACCTCTCTTCCTCAAACCAACTGGGATTTTATTTATTTTTAACATCATCACCTGCCAAAGACAGTGCTGTAAGCTATTTGGAAAAGCAATGTATATTTGACATTGGATTGGCTTCATGTTAGATGTGGGCATCATTCCAAAATGCACTTGGCCTGTTCCTGGTTTATACCAGTCCATCAAAGATGTTAAAGCCCTGCCTCCTCCCACTTTGGTAACTGGGAAAGGTTTCTAACTGCTTCTTCCACCCAAAGTGCAGCAGGGATAGAAAAGAAAATTAAGAGAGGCATTAAAACAAACAAAAAAACCAAACTACACACAATGGCAACAAAAACACATAAACCCAACACAAAACAAACAAACAAACCCTAACAACCCCCACAAACCCCAAAATAACAACAGCAACCATGTGTCAGTACATGTGTCTGTAACTTCCAACATTAAATTAATTACATTTAATTAAATGAATTAATTAAAATTTCAAATAAAATTTTCAAATAAAATTTAAATTGTTCCTAAAAACACAACCTAAATTTTGAAAGTGCTTTCTTCAAAGCACCAGTTTTGTTTTCAGTCAATGATAATCCCTTAACATTTATATCAAGTGTCAGTCCCAAGCACTTGAAAGCTGTTAAACACATCAGATGTTTGCCTTTAATGGCAAATGCTGATTCATTTCTGATCTGGATGTTCACATCAAACCTTTTGTTTCTTCCATGCAATTTCTTATATAAGCTTAAATTAATAGTCCATTAGATATATTAGGTGTTGAGGATAATACTGCAGCATATTTCATTTGCTTTCATAGACCAATGGAAGAAAAGATGCTTTAAGTATCTTCTTCAGGTATTTCTTTTATGCTTGAGTTATTATACTCCTGTCATTAGCCAACCAAATAATTTTCAAGTTTCCATATGCTTTTTACTATTCAGGCTACTTTAGGATGTATGAGCCATCTTCAAACTACAAGTTAGATGAAATTAATCAAGTTTTTCAAAGTAGTTGTATTAATTCAACCAGAGCAAAGGCTAAACTCTAAACAGTATTACTACAGTAGTTTACTATAGCAAGGAGATGGAAAATATGCCACGTGTTACAGTCTAATACTTAACATTCTTCTAAAAATAAATGTTATTTTAAAAACAGAAGAGCCTCTTAAAAGTAGTTATGTGGGAATAAGTACCACTGTTTTGGGAAAATCCATAGAAAAACTACAAGCAATATTTTTTCTGTTTTTCTTCTCATTAATTTATCACCATCTCATTATGCTTAGGGCTTTCATTCTCTCTCAGTTGGGCACATAACATGGATCCTTCTATCCACTGTAAGAAAGTAACTAAAGAACTTTCCACAACATAATTTTTTTCTTTCCGTTTTCTGATGTTGTCACATATTAAAATAAAAACAAAAAACCCAATCACAACTTTGACACTGAATAGCTTTACAGATCAACTATTAAATACTGTACTCTCTACTGAACTACTGGCTTAAAGTCAGATCAGTAATAGCCTATGGTTACATTAGATAAGCATCACAGTTTTTAAGTGTTCACAAAAAATTCTCTAGCAAAAGTACTCAAATGAACTGTGAATTATTTTTTTTTAAGAGGCACTCTGTGCTGGCCCAGCCCTTCCTGTATTAATCAAGGGATGCTCTATGTCACAAAGGTAGCACTAAAAGTTTTAACTTCACCAGAACTGGCCTTGAAAAGGTGAAGCTTGCTCAAGTACACCCCATGGGCAATGTTAAGACTGAATTTACACATCAATTTTCCTGATTATTTCACTAACTTTGGACCTTTTAATAATCTGCATCTATACTGCAAGGAAATTAAGTATTTCAAAAATTTTATATAATACATACATTTTATATTTTATAATAAATTAATAACAAAAATTCCCTAAATTTTCCCAAACAGCAGTCTTTACAGGAACTGCTCTTTTCTGACACAGGATAATAATTTCATTCCATCCTGTAAACTAAACCAGTTTCCACAGTCCTTCCCACCCACATTCCACTAACAACCTGAACTTAAGTAGATGCTTAAATAGATTATAGCAAAAATATGTTTAAGTTGTATATAGATGGTATCCATCATCCCTGTTCTGCTTATACTCAGGCAGCTAGCTTAATTAAGTGGTATGCCATTATGAAGGTAGAAAATTTGAGAGATTCAGCAGAAATACATACAAAAATGTCACACAGAACAGCAATAAGATGAGAGATGATTCTCGGCGAGAGACTTTGGCACGAAGACATTTTCTTCTGCTAATGGTATAATTCAAATTATCTGGCTGCATCAAAGAGGCAGAAGTTAATGTCTGAAGTGATGAAGCTGCTGAAATCATAATAAAGATTTGCATTTATGAGCAGAACCATTCAACAATTCCACATGCCATACATTAGTGTCTTTAATTTGGAAAAACAGACTTATGAGCTACCACTCTTTATGGCCTGGCTTAAACTCTCAGGGTCTTCATCATATACCTTCCTAAAGAAGGACAGTACAGAGGATGAGCCCCTGCATTATCAATTTAATTTAAATTAAAACAATATTATTGTTTTCCTCCAAGACAACCTAGCAAGATTGTCTAGCAAGAATTGTACTCCATCAAGATCTCTGGTGTTAAATAATAAAGTTACAGAACTAAGTAATACATCAAAGCCAGAAAGAAATAGTAAGATGAAAGGCAAAGATTTCAAGTTTTCAAGTTGTATTGGAAATTTAACTGGGAAATTAAATTCATGAGGCATTACATACAAATGAAGTAGAATGGAAGGGGACATTCTCTGTTTTAACTTACAGCAGTACACGCCACTGTGACGAGAAATAGAAGCACAAAAAGAAAGTAGAGGAAAAAATGAACTCCAAACTAAACAAATCCTGCTATTCACTAAATTCACTATTTTCAGGATTACTATTTGCATATTTGTGCTCCATTAGTGAGGGCTGGTCACTACATTTTGCATGTACTGGAACAGAAAGTTTTGAACTCTTGCAGGAAGCTGCTGAGGAAGGAGATGCAGCCAGATCAGCATCTCCTTCCTACTTCCCCAGTTCCCAGCACAATGCCAGACAGCTGATTTCAGGCCACCTCCTTGAGAGACAGCCAGTTTACAGGAACTAACTGGGTAGCAGGATGCTGCTTCTCCAGAGGGAGATGGGACAGAGCTCACTCAGCTCCTCATTCAGCACCTGACACCACTGCTCACAAATTTTCTTTCAAATAGCCCACAATAAAGCAAGCTTTTTTTCCTAAAGAAAATGCCAATATAAAAATGCCAATATACCTAAGAAAAAAACCAAATAAACAAAAACACCACACAAAAATCAAACAAATAATAATAACAAAAAAATACCACCCCCCCCCAGAAAACAAGCAAACCCAACCACCACCACCACCACCAAAAAAAGGCAATTATTCCCATTTTTGGCTGTGGTATCTCTTCCAAAAATAAAAACTTGTCTACCCCAGATGTCTAAAGGAATGTATCCACATGATGAAGTCCAAATTTATATTACTGTAGTCTAAATAATGTGCTTCCTTTTTCTTCTTCCCTATTTTTTTTTCCCCCCCACACACACACCTCACACAGCCTCTTCACTTCTTTTTAAGTTTCTGACAATCATTTTCTCCTAGGCATTATCTACTGCACTGATGTTGCAACCACGATTCTGAAACTGCAGGTTTGAACCGAGTATGTGCAATAATTAATTTTCAAACTAATGTTTAGCACAGCTGCCTAAGCACAGTTTTTCTCAGCTTTGAATGCAAGTTAATTAGTCTAAGTGGTTGACAGTAAATCCTTGACCTAAGTAATGATGGATTCTTAGTTGCTCAAAATCCTACAATATTTATCCACTCTGCAGTGAGAGAACTCTCCTTCAGCAGCATGCAAGGGAGCTGCAGTGTTTGTCGTGTGAGCCCTCTGAACTGGAAAAAAATCCTTCCAATAAAAGCCAAAATTCAAACTGAAATGGCAAATGCCAGCACCTGAGAATCCAAGATTAAAGGGCTGGGTGCAGTGAGAGGAGTTAATAAAATCAAATTTGAGGGGAGATCATGCAACATGGTCATATTGTGGCAGGAACCAGAGAGGGATTGCCTGTCAACCCCCCATACACCTCTGCTGTCCACGTGTGCTCACACTGAAGAGGAGGGATGAGAAATAATCTCTGTGAGCATCCAGGCTCCTCTCACTACCACAGAAGACATGAGACACCTGTGCAAACATTATTGGAACTGCTCCTCCCCTTTGCAAACCCATCCTTTTTTTTTTCTCCTCTTTTTCTCTCCCCACCCTTCTTTGCAAAGAGTGGAATAATGGGAACAGTGTGACCTGCAGAAATTAAGACATTCTACATTTCCTATAGCCTTGCAGTCCCTGCACTGTCCCAGGGAGGAAATACCTTTCAGACAGAGGAAGGAAGGAACCTAGCCCAAGTTACAGAATTATTTTATGAAAAGATGACAATTACTTAATCTGCAGTAGTTTTCTTAACACATCCTTCCTTTTCTGGTGCTTTTTTTGTAACTAAAAAGACAGCCAACGTTAGCTTTATAAAAGCTCTTCTAAAATATCAATGGCTTCCTTGGTTGTAGGTGGAGGAGGGGTAAAGGGTCAACTGAATGGCACACACTGGGCATTCCTTTGCTTAACATTAGGATAATTAATATGCATTTCAAATATGTTCCACATCTGCAATTTATTTTCTGATCAGCTCTATGATAAACCATAGCATTCATAATCATCTACAGTCAAGCATTCTGATCATTCTTTTCCTAGCATCTCAACATTTGTCAGAGAAACAAATATGTCACCAAGGACATTTCACTGTGGAGAAAATCCCATTTAATTTCTGTATAGTCATATAAATATAATTACTGGGAGTAACAAGGATAATTTGGGATATAACAGTAATAAAAACCTTTAGTGTCTTATATGACAGAAGAAAATTAAATAATCTTACCTTTCAGCTACTGGAATTTTTGACTTGCATAGGCAATAGGGAAATGTAATCCAAAACCAATCAGGAAGCCAACCTGTGCAATTTACACTGTCACACTCTTTATAACATTTCCTCCTTCTGTAATCATCTCATCAGCATATGTGGGCTGGTTATCAGCTACTCATAGAAGGACCTGGAAGATGGTTTCTACCTTCTTGGCTCTTTATTTTCTCTCTGAAATTAGTAGGTATTTGTCTCTTATGTGAATGTTATTGAGACTTCAATGTCTCCATCACTAACAACTTCAGTGGGCTTCATTTTTTGCTATCTGATATTTCTGGTACTTTTCATCAGCAATAAATCATCTCACAAGCACAGTGTAACAGTAAGAAAGCATCAGGAATAGTCACCAAGAAATAAAAGGTTTTGCTTTGTGAGTTCAGATAACACAAGCCACGTTTAACTGGTTCATTTACATACAAATGCATAATAAAGCTGTAAAACTAAATTAATTATCAACACAGACTAATTATTTTACATTTGCCCAAGACAACAGCATTCAAACGAGACCACTCTATTGCAAAACACACAGTAATTAATGTTAAGTATCACATTTAATATTATAAGAATATATCTATATTTCATAATTTATTAAGCCCTGAAGAACATGAGCCTTTTTACTTTAAATGATCTCAAGAAATAAAGACAAATTTAATGTTGCAAGGCAAACAGTAGTGATGTGCTGAGCAAGCTTTTATGTACATCAGCCTTGACCTGCAGTATCCCTAACACTCAAACCAACTGAAGCAGAAAAGGACAATTATTCTGCATTATGCTTTATTATGGGGCAGAAATTCAAGAAGAGACTAGAATAACACTGCCAAAAATATTTTCATTCTGCCCCATAGTGGACTTCAATAGGGATTTTAAAAGCCACAAGATTCAGCATATGAATATACTCTTTCAGCTAAGCTCCCAAATGGCAACATAAAGGATAATTACAATTGTAATTAAACTAAATAAACATATTTAGAACTGCAAATACAAATAAGAATTGTATTGTTTATACACAAGCAAGAATATCTAAGCACACTTTGTAAATTGATGACAGGCAGTAAGAAGGGGAAGAAAGTTTTGAAAGATATTGAATGTAATTTCTTGATTGATCACAGTGCCTTAAACCAAACCAAATGACAAGAATGATCTAGGAGAAATCCATAATAAAATGACAAAGAAAGCATGAAGGAAGGGCATGAATTAGATATATAAAGAACTATATACTAGTTGTGAAAAAGGAAAATTAAGCAAAACATGGAAATATACAATGATGCTCAAAGATATCAGAAACCCTGACAAGATACATAAAGGAGATAAAAGGACAGCACATGAGACCAAACATATTAAGCTCAAGAAACAGAGGTGCTTTAAAGAAAAAATCAATAGAACTGCAGGTCTGTTTCTTAAAACACACTCTTAAAAAGGTATGTGTTCAGTTATATGGATAAAACTTTGACTTATCTGAAATCTCATGCAAGAGATTCTTTGTTCTTTCTTTTCCAACTTGCTCTATTCAGTTGAAGACATAAACCTGCTTACTTCTTGCTTAAAGGTGTTATAAAATGGTATTTCTTAATGATGTAGCTCTTGATTTCAAAAGTATTTCTCTCTTGACATAGGCTTTAAGCACCTATTAATCTTTAAAATTTTACCATGGTCTCAGTACCTCATATACAAGTTACAGCTCAACTCTTAGGATTTGTGATCTCCCAATAAAATTGTGAAAATAAAACACCTTATAGACTAGAAGTGCACCACTGGCTACTTCATTATTAA
>JAOEGS010003962.1:59965-75500 GCA_025447755.1 Corythornis vintsioides
TATTATCCTCCAGTACCTGAAACATGAATCAAATGCTATCCACAACATAACTTTCCCTGACAGAAGTGATGAGCAGAAGAATAAAGGTGTGCCACACACTTGCTTCTGAGGAGACATGAACAAATGTCATCTCTATTGAACTGCTACCACAGGACCAATTTTTAAGCCAGTTATATGAAAACCTCTGAAGTATCCATCAAGGAATTTTATGGATTAACACTTCCCTTTGTTATTTTTCTTTTTTTTTTTTCCTGCATAACTCCCAGTTGTCCTGGGTTATTGGTGTGCTCTACAGGACCAAACCCAACTCCAGGGATATTTTCTCACTGTAATGAAAACATTAACTGTTTAAAGCTACATTAAAATTATTAAAAATTAAAAGCTACAATCAGGCATAATTACATGAAGAATTCTGCCACTAGCTACAACACTGGATTTAATTGTTATTAAAAAGTAATAATATATAATAAAAGGCCAAAGTAAGAACTACTTTTATAACTTAAAACCACTTCTGGTTATGGATTGCTCTAGATCTTTTGACAAAAAAAATAAATAAATATAGAAATATCGTTTTCTAGCTTTACATAGATTAACTGCCCATCTTATCTTTTCATTAGGTACTGACATTCTACCAGAATTAACAGTTAGGAAAAAGGGCTGAAAATGAGAAGAAGAATGCATAAAGTAAGGAACTCAACAACATTCTCTTTTACAAGTTAAAATATTGCATATTTTTAAAAGTGTAAAATCAAAACCAAAACCAAAGAAAACAAAACACAAACCACACAGAAATCCCACAAAACAAAACCAGTAAAATCAACCTCTAGTTCCTTCTTAAAGTGCAATGAAAGTCTGGTAAATTTCTCATATCTCATTTCATCTTAACATATTATCTGTAGACACCATAAAACTTTTATAGGTTGTCCAGACACTGACAACATGTTTACTCTGTCAATAAGCTGCATACCTGTAACTGACTTTTTTTAATGCACACTGTTTGTACTGAAAAAGTCCACTGGCTAATTATTTACTAAAAATACTATGACAAAAATGCTATTACACTCCCTAATACTTGTAGTTGGCTTTTTCCAGAAATAAAAATTAAAATAAATAAATAAATAAATGGAATACTTACCTAATCAATATTTACACACACTTAAAGACAGTCTGGTTTTGTAGCACTATTTCACAACAATGTCATTAAATTATTATTGATTTAGATATGGAACCAAGAAACACATTGCATTCCTCCCCTCTCAGGACACAGGCTGACAGCTTCCAGTGACTGGGAATTACATCAGGGATGAGCAACCAAAGGGAAAAGTCACCCTGTGTTTTCTCCAACAGCTTAACTCCAAGTACTTACAACAAAATATTTCTAATTAATTCTACCAGTTGTATAGTTCTAACCTTATGTGAAATGAAATTATACTTGAGACTTTTAAAAACCAAAGCAGATGTTCACAGAAGCAGTTATGCCCATATTATGGAGGAAGTATGTATCAATAAAAATATTATATAAAACCAGATCAGACTGTGATGTGCCCTGGCCTTTGTACCTGGAGTGCAGACAACACCTGTGCCTTTATCTAAATAGAAACATTTCTTCCCTGCCCTCACCCTGCAATTTATCATCACTGCATATTATCCTGAGACTGGAAGTTCAGCCTCAGTTTTTCCTTTGCATTTTATCTATCACCACGACCACTGCCAATATTACAGGTCAAATCATTCCCTCAGCAGCACCTGTTCAGCTGAACCAAAGCTGAAGTGTAAATTCACTGAATTCTGAAAGACTACATCTGTACAACCCAGAAGATCAAACGGTCAAACATCTGTTGGTGAATTTATTGGCTCTTTGATTTATTTCATTTTGTAGCTGTTGATCTGTTATTGCATGACAGGAATATATTTTAAAGGGTTATTCCATATTGTTTGCAATAGCATGATAAACTCAATGTTTAATATTTGCCCATCCTTGAAGTATTGGAACAAGAAGAGAAGTATGACTTTCAACTCTTCTTAGATGGTAGGTTTGTTGGTGCCCCAACAGAAAATTTAAGGTATCCAAGTAAATATGCTTAAAAATATTCACGTTTTCCAGTTTGAAAGGAGAAAGTAAACCATACTATCATGAGATCCCTTAATTTATTTGTATAGAAAAATTGTAAATGCAGCAGAAAACAGCTTGCTGTAATGTAAATAAAGCCCTGCATGAAGTGTTAACAGGATAAGTTTATTTTATAACATATTATGCTAAGTCATCATTCCTACTTTTCAGTTTATACTTCTATGGTAACAAACTTACAATAAACAGAACTCTTATTTCGAAATAAAATGCAAAGTAGCAACACATCTTTTTCAAACCTTACCTATTGTTTAGCTCTACTCTTCATGTTATAGTTTTAATGTAGTTAACATCAGAATTTCAGTTATTGAAAAAAATAGTTTATTTACACTAATAGTCTAGTTTATTATTCTAAGTTAATTCTATAATATTCTATAATTCTAATATTAGAGCCAATAATTCAGCATATTGGAGTAGCTGGTACAATAATGAATGCACATCCTCAATTACAATTAGCCACCCTCCTGATACCCTGAATCCCTGGATGTTGCAATCTGGGACTCCCAAAGTTAGGAGGTATTTGTGTTTAGGTTGTCTATCCACAAGTGAACTTAAAATTTTCTTTCTTCCCTTAAAATGAGAATGATATTATCAGAAGTCTTTGGAAACACCCTACAGGCCCAGATGAAATTGATGAGGCAAAGAAGCAGAAAAAGGCTTCAGAATGACATGCTGCTGATTCTTCCTCACCTCCCAGTGCAGAGCACTTTAAAATCTTAAAAGTACTTCTGCTGCCAACATGCAATGAAAAAGCAGGAAAGAGAAATAAAATAAAATAAAATAAAATAGGAGAAACAGAAAAAAGAAAAGTACATGGCCAAAAGGATTATGCTGAGGGAAGATGTCCAGGTGTTTTTCATTCAAGTACATGAAACTCTTCTTGGGATTTATTATCCAGATACATCAGAGCTCAGATCTTAAACAGAAGAACTGCAGAGCTCATTCTGGGTTGGTTCCATCGCCTGAAAAGGGACAGTCATACCCTGCAGCCTCTGCTCTGACACAGAGGCAGATCTGCCAGACAGAGGGTGACCTGAAGCCACAGCAATGTGGGTGACATGGGGAATGCTACCCAGTACAGCCAGGAGTCAGAAATGCTGCCTTGTGGTTTGGGGTTTGTTTGGGTTTTTTTAACTCCTCCTGGGGGCACCAACAGGTGAGAGGATTTTCTCCTGCACTGCTGGGCTTTCTCTTGCACACTTCAGAGTGAAGCCCACCTATAAGCCAGGCCCTTTTCAGGGCACTGAGATCTCAGCTTGGACCAGCTTTATTAATTTGGGATGGGAAAGAAAAGGGCATCAGCAAGCATCAGCTTAAGCCATCACACCAAGAAAGGCAGTCAGCACAGAGGAGGGAACATACACACTGCCTGGGCGGAGAAGAAGGCTTAGCTGATGGGTAGACACCAGAGCTGGGCACCTCAAGGTGTCAAGAAGCTGCCCTGCCACGTGATGCCAGGTGCCATGAGCAGGAAAGAAACCACTAACCACCTGCCATGCCCAGCCTGCTTAGTAAACACATCTCAGATGAGATCACTGATCTGCACAGCTCTGCTCCTCCAGGCACCCCACTCAGACATCTGCCCACAATACCCCACAAAGGCAACAGGCTCAGCCAAAAGAGTGTTTTTCCAAGGAACCAGAGAGTGATCACTGC
The DNA here is from genome assembly GCA_025447755.1 of Corythornis vintsioides. NCBI lineage: Eukaryota > Metazoa > Chordata > Aves > Coraciiformes > Alcedinidae > Corythornis > Corythornis vintsioides. Next base: position 63,750 of record JAOEGS010003962.1, read on the forward strand.
AGTTCAACAGACCCTGCTGTGAATCAAAATGCCCAAACTCTTCACTTTTCTGTATTATTTCTCAATTTCCAGCCCTGAAAACTGACAACAACCAACACTGCACCAGACAGGGTCTCGTGGGTTGGTGTTTTCCTTCCTCCCACTCTTCCTACTAGACTCAACAGAGCTATCCCAAAGCCTCTCTCCCTTCCCAGGTTGATCCCATCCTACTCACAAGTGTAAAGTGCTGCATCTGGGGAAGAACAACCCCATGTACCAGTACAGGCTGGGGGCTGATCTGTTGGAGAGCAGCTCTGGGGAAATGACCTAGGGGTCCTAGTGGACAAGAGGATGTTCATTAGCCAACAATGTGTCCCAGAAGGCCAGTGGCATCCTGGGGGCATTAGGAGAAGTGTGGTCAGCAGGTCAAGGGAGTTTCTCCTCCCCCTCTGTGCTGGTGAGGCCCCACCTGGAATACTGTGTCCAGTTCTGGGACAGTTAGGGTGTGGGAGAGAAAACTGGCTGCTCAAAAAAGTGGGGAGTAACTCCAGCCCTCTGTTAACAGAGTCAACAAACCACAGCCATCAGAATGCTTGGCTAGTAAAGATCATGATTGCAGCAGAGGTGGGCAGATGGAGAACAGGACCACCTGCCTGCTGGGTTTCCCATACCCCAGCTTCTCCCTGCTGCTTAAGCATCCTGCAGCAGTTTCCAACTCTTGAGTAGTGTGTTTTGTGCATGCCTAACTACTGCACGTAGACTGGTCTTTGTGCCTCATTCTTTCAAGCCAGACCTTATAAAGGTCTAGTATTCTCATTTCCAGAAAATTATAGAACTGCTTTTGGTTGCAGACATTGCAAATCTTTGCACACACAAAATCTGAGAGGCAATGAGACTAGACAATAATTACAGATGCAGGAAAACACCCTAACATAGGGTTAATTACATCCTAAACTTGCAGCTTGTCAAAGGCAAAGCACATTCCCTTATTCCCTACTACATACAGCCCCAATGTTTGTATAGAAAGCTGTTTTCCTAATTTTTCCAATGCATTTATAATGTTGTCTCTTCAGTTTTTTACTGAAAGGGCCGAGTATCATAGCTTTGTTACACTTCTAAAAGTTTCAGCATGAAAAAGGAAGCACATAAATTTTGCTTCTACATTAAAACTAGTCTCAACTAAGCAAGTTTAAATGCAACAGAAGTTCTAGGAACTCACTTAAAATAATATCTACTAAAATGCACTTCTAAAAAAACCAACCAAACAAAAAACCCTAAGAAACCACCACCACCAATACCTTTTGAATTAGTTTTTTTTCTTTGCATGCTTACCTGCCAGCACTGACAGCAATTTTCATCTATTTATCAGAAAACTATTCTTGGGATAGGACCCAGTGTCTGGACATGGACCTCAACTATGAAGTATTTGCCAAGGTCCCCAGAACATTTTACAGATGCTGTGGTAAATCATTTTTTTGACATGCAGTTTATAACCAAGCTACAGTAACCTCAAAACAGTCCCAGAAAAAGTAATAAAGGACCTGGACATTTGCTTTGACAAAAAAAACCCCAAACATCTTCTTGTTAAAACACCCTCCTGAAGGAAGGAAGACTGTTGCCCCTCCACTACCACATTAAAAAGTCTTAAATTTTCCATAAACACGTTTCTATTAAAGACTCAGGATAATAAGGAGAGGCTGAAATACAGAATTACAAAGCAGTAGTTACTGCAAAGGGTGTAGCATATACAGGCTTTCTTATCAGCAGAGAGAGCACTGTGCAGCTCCAAGAACAGAGCAAGCAGATCTTGAGTACATTCTTTTCTCAACTGCTAACAAGTTTTCTCTCCTTGGAAGCCCAAAGGCTGCTCTTAAACAGGCTCCATGAAAGACATCACCCATGGGTGATGCATACATAAGGATCACTGCCAGGGAAAAGGCAAAATTCACCTCCCTGCTGTGCTCTCCATTCTCCTTGCACACCCTTGTATTTGAGGGGTCTGGCATTAAATTAACCCCATGACAGATAAATTATTTATTTTATTTTATTTTTAATAATTTTGATCTTAAAAAAGAATGCAATACACCTCAAGATCAAATCTCCATTTTTAATGCTGATTTAAATGAACCAAGCACACTGGACATGAGTCAAAGCTATACCAAATGCATACACTAGCTTGGTAGATGTCAACCACCCATCTAGATAAATTCACACACTTTTCAGAGTGTGGAGGATTTACTTTCATCCAGATAGTGACTGTGCAAATTTTGCTTAAACAGTTGATGCCACAAAGTCATTGCTATGAGTGCAAGGCTATTTCCTATGTTAGTTCCAAAGTTTTAAGTGGTATTCATGATGAGGCTGAGCTTCAAAAGTCCCTTAAAAACCTTTGCTTCACCAATTAATTCAAATACATAGAAGAACATAAATAAGATGCATGATCAACTATAACTCTGGCTTCAAAAATGAACATTAAAGTTCTTACTGGCCAGAGTTGGTGGCATTTATCTCACCTGCTAGAAAGAAGAAAGAAGGCTGCTATTTGAAATAAAGTGAAAAACACAGTCTTAACAGAATGAAAAGCAATACCTTAAAAAAAAAAAAAAAAAAAGGTTTAAGAACTTTGTAGTTTCTGCCCTTTTTTTCCTATAGTTACAATATCAGAGGAAAGGCTTCTGTGCTATATTGAAGTAGTGACTTGGGAACGATCATTCCCAAATTGTAGTTGTAGCTCCAATGCTCACATACTGCAGCAGGGCAATTCAATTAACCTTCCTCTGTATTTGCTTACCTTCCTGTGTAATGGGGTAATATCTGCAGAACAGGGCTCTAGAAAGATTAATCTTTAGAAAGCTTCTAGGATGAAATGGAAATGTGCCATAGGAAATAAAACATGCACAAAATACTTTCTGCTAGAGGTTGGAAAAAAAAAAAAAAAGCCCCTACAACTGAACAATTATCCACTAGAGAATGTTGCTTTCTTGAAATAAAAATGCTTCACAAAAGTCACATTCACTGTATTGGCATTTCATTTCAGATTTCTTTTTTGACAGTTTTTGAAGAGTGTGTGGAGGTTCATTTGTAATCAGAATTAAAAAAAAACAAACCAACACCTCAGCATTTTAAAGTTCTCAAAATTATTGAAAATAAATGCCAGTTTATTTTTTTAAGTGTTGATATGCAACACATTCAGAAATTTTAAGTAAAAATAATTGACTTTCCTTTAAAACATCTTATTCTCTTCCAGATTTAGTATCAAAGTTCTTTATAATCTGAATATATTAAAAAACTTTATCTTCAATTTCAGTATTAACATGATTTTCCATTACTTGCTTCTATACCTTGATATGACTCTTGTAAAGTCAGTCTGTATCTGAAAAAAAAAAATTAAACTATTCTTAAAAGGGTTTGAAATAAATAATTTCTTAATTATTACAAAACGAAAAGTCAATGCTAATGAATCCAAAGAACCTGATGGTAAATTAATTCCTATTCCCCAGGTTAGACAGTGCTTTTTTGCTTTATATTCTTTTTAAAAATACTATGCAACCTTAACTGACATTAAATATTGTATTTCTTTCTGCTTCTGCAGAGCTTTAATTTTTAAGTTCTGTGAATATCCATGAATAACAGCCCTTGAAAAACTAACTACTGCAGTAAATTTTAATTTCAACTACAGTTACAAACTGATTTTGGGATAAGATCTTGTGGACAGACTGTGCAGGCCTAAGGAGTCCTTAGCAAGTTATGCAGAGTTATTACCTCAGATTTCTGCAATCCATTTTTTTTAATGAAATAAGCATGAGTATCACAGCCTGAAGCACACTTAAATAGCATCACAGCACTTAAATAGCATCACAGCATACTGCTTTGCCATTAGAGTTCCTCCACAAGGTGTAAGATCCAACCAATCTTCTTTTCCTGTCATTTAGGAAGATATTTATTCTCAGTCCTGAGGTAGTTAGGTGCAGACCAAAAAATAGACTAGAGGAAATTCAAGTGCATAGGTTGAAATCAGCAGCTTTCAAACATCCTGCTTAGTCCCTGAGGCCCCTGTAGGATTGAGATTTCTCCAAGCAGACATCCTTAAAACACCCAACCTCAGATTCTGTACATGACTTAGTTGGCCAACAGTGTCAAAACATGAATCTTAACTCCTCATAGATCTTCAAACTATCCATCAAACCAAGCCCTTCCATTACCCTACAAGCACTCAAAAAAGAGGTAGGGGAGAAGGGAGAAGGAAGAAGATACCCCATCCACTGTCACTCAAGCAATAGCTCCTCTGGCTTGACATTAACATCATAGCATGTTTAGGGCTGGAAGGGAGCTCCAAAGGGCATCTAGTGCAGTCCCCTGCAGGGAGCAGGGACACCCTCAACTAGCCCAGGCTGCTCAGAGCCTTGGCCAACCTCCCCTGCAATAGCTCCGGGGATGGGGCCTCAACCACCTCCCTGGGGAGCCTGTGCCACTGATCCCCCACCCTCAAGGGAAAGAACTTCTTCCTGAGATCCAGTCTAAATCTCCTCTAATTTCAACCCATTCCCCCTCATCCTTTCACTGCAGGCCCTTGGAAACAGCCCCTCTGCAGCCTTCCTGGAGCCCCCCTACTCTAGGTTCCCTAGAGTAAGGCTAGGTACCACAATTTTCCCTTCTCCCATTTGTAAGCCCTGGAGCTCAATCAAATGCTTCCCCCCTCCTGATACAGACATCTCAACATTTGAAGAGCAGCTGCTTCTATTCCAGTGTGGAATGGAAGGTTTGAGAATCTTTTGTTTCTAATTTTAGCTGCAAAGTTTAACAACTGCAAAAGGCTCCAGTCTTTACTTGGAACATAATACAGAGAACCACCTGCCTATTTCCAACAACCTAACAGCTGCCTGCATGCTATAAACACATCAGATTCATCAAATACTTTTTACTGAAAATATTAATTAAAGCTGGTTTGAATTAAATTTGCAGAATCACTTATATACACACACCTGCCTACAACTTCATTTTATATTTAAATGGATGGATTTTAAGCTATAGAAAAATCATTTTTAAAAAATTAACTTTAAACAAAAGCTTCCTTCACAAGAAAGGTCATTCAAACTATTTAAATAAAGTACACAAAGCTTTATTTTCTGATTATTCGGGATCAGTGACTCAGGGGATCAACATGTTGCTCAGGACAGAATACTCTGCATGACAGAGTTCAAAAAAAAAAAAAATAAAAATTATTTGCAGTCAGATGTGGTTGTATAGTGCTTCCAAAAAAAAAAATCTGACATAAATTTGCCTTCTCATGGGTAATTCAGGTGCTGCACATCAGGTAACCCACAATCAGCTGTATTCATGCTTTCAGCTACTTGTAAATGGAAAGAAAAACACAGCTCAATTGAATTATAGTAACTCAATAAGACACAGTACTTGGGCCAAATGTTTGGGTCCTCCAAAGAAAGTGTAGCAAAACCTAGTTTATAAACACAGAATTGTTTGTTTAATCAACACTGTTATTTTGCCATCTGCTCAATTAGATCTGAAGACCAACAAGAAAATACTGTTCCTCATTCTAGCCAAGAATCAGGATTGGCTGGAAAGATTTAAAGAAATGTAATTAGCAACTCTAAATTAGACACATAAGTCAGGCTTTCAACACAACAATCCAGAGTTTGATCTTTGGTGGTGTTGCCACGTCCTAGTCTAAAATAAGACACATGATAAAATATTCTAGATATTTTGTATTATGACTTAATATTTTTTAATGGTGATATATCAGAATTAAGATTTTTCAGTTTCTACAACCATGACAATTGTGAAATAACAGCTATTATTTAATGCAAATGTAAACTGCAACCCCTCCTCACAAATCTCAGCAAGAAGCCAAGAGAAAGGTACACTGAATTATTTTACCTATTGTCAAGAGGCACAGAAAAACTCCAGAGTTGTTCACAGGAAGAACTTCTGGGCACATAGGACCACTGATTCCTACTCTGCTGCAGTCCTTATGAGATATTCTCACTATTGAAGTGTCTGTAATTCATCCAAAGGAGGGACAGAATATGTGTGCATCATTGGTAGCTATGAAGGTCTTAATTGATGTGATTTTCAGGATATTTAGTGTTTTCTTTTTCTCTTTGTGATGCCCTTGCATTTATTCATTTGGTTCTGGTTTGTTTGGTTTTAAATTTACCCCTACTTAGAGAATCATAGCAGTTAGAAAGGATCTCTAGGATCATTAAGTCCAACCTTCAACCTAACATCTCCTAACCACTAGACCACAGCATCAAATGATACCATCTACTTCCCTGGGCAGCCTAACCACACATTCAGTAAAGAATTTCTTCCTAATATTTAATCTAAATCTCCCCTGATGCAACTTGAGGCCATTTCCTCTCATTCTATAATTAGTAAATTCAGCCAGATGTCAACTTAATTACTATAGTACCTAACTTTGACTTAGGTTCACATACAAATAGATTTTACCTTCAACTTCAGCCATCTAATAATTCATATTTTGCTGTCAAATATATAAGCAACACGCATATTCCATCAGCTTCAAGGAAATTATTCCAACTAGAGGATGAAGTAGTTTATTAAACAAAACACTTCATTTTGCAGGATATGTATACTTCTGGTTCTCTTTTTAGGTACATTATGTTCTTTTTCTGCTCAGTTTTGTGAGAAGCATAACCACCCTACAAATCCAGTCTCTTCATCCAAAGAGAAAATACTGTTTATGCCACTATGTGTGTGCCCGTGCTTCACACTGCTCCAATCAAACAGTCTGCACTTTGGAGATTCCTTCAAAGACTTTTTTTCTTTGCCTTGTTTCTGTTTATTTCTTTGGGTTAGATGTTATGCATGTTGTGGATTCCAAGTTAGATAATGATGATATCAGATACCAATTACTGTTGGCAGAAATCTAGAATATTCTTACTGTATTTCTCCCCCTTAAATAGAAACTGGGATTTCATTTTTTCAGACTGGTTCTCAGACACCATCCTGTTAAGATATCACTACAGAGGCTTTACTTATGTGTTCTGCAATCCCATTTTTCATCATTATGTGTAAATAAAATTGAGCAGGTCTTTGAGTAATTCTATAAAGCTAAAGGCACAAATATTTCTGTAATAAACTGATGGGTAATTTGTTGTCCTTTCCTTAATTTCACACTAGCAAATAGCTATAGGCTGAGGAAAACACAAATAGGTACCACCTTCCTCCAGACATTCCCTTTCAATAATTCTACTTATGCCATATGCAGCTGCATAAAGAAAAAGTGATCAAAGGGTAGAAGTTTAAAAAAATATTTTTTTTTTACTAAATCCATTACTAATCTATTTATAAATACAATCTTCTTGCTCAGCACTTCTGTTACTATGAAATCTTTAATATAGCAAGCAGTTATATCAAAATCCTATGGAAGTCTGCTTTCAATAAATACACAAGACTCTTTTCTGGACTTAAGAAAACAGCCAAACAAATAGAAAAACCCCCGAGAGATTAATAGCACAGTGATAAAATAAACTATGAGATGCACAGCAGCACAGAACTCTTCCCTTCATCTTTCTCCATTCCATAGGGTGGAGAAAGAGAAAAAGAATACTAACAATATTGCTGTGTGATCAGTGCTGAAAGCTAACAGCCTCAATTTTCCTTCTTTTAATGCAACAGGATTTCTATTGTACCAGCATGTTCAAAACAGCTACTGAATGTTACCTGAATTGACTCCTTATTTAAAAAAAAAATAAATAAAAAATTCTTGAATGATATATTAAAATTATTGAAATATTGTTTTAGCCAAGTAGTTTACTGCTAGGATAATACCAGAAGCAACAAACATTAGTATATTTAATTCAATCTCATTAAATTTTAAAAGTATTTTTGTGGTCTTAAAGCACAAGGGATGTTTCCTGACTGAGTCTTTAAGTGAATAGAAATTATTTAAGCCTTACACAATTTCAATCCTTACTTAGGCATTATTACACATATTAATAATGGTTTCTTGGAAGGAAACTTTAAATTAAACATCTTCTGATTATTAGTGCAAGGTAAAATGATTCCTCTAGAGTTCACAAAAGCAACTAGCAAACTCAGGTTAATGTGTGTCATTTTAAATTCTCTAAAATGTGGCAATAAAGGTTTAGACCAGGGTTTTCATTAGATCTTCCTCTGTATTACCAAAATCAACTGTTAGGGAAAGGCATTTCTGCTACATAATTATGCCAGAAAACATGAGGGAGGGGGCACAAAAATTCTGATATATTTAATTTTTTTTTTAGTTTGACATTTCATCATATAATGTTTCCCCACTTTAAATGGCACCTTACAAATTTCTGTTCAAAAAGTTGAATTTAGTGTCAGCACAAACCCCAAATCTGCTACAAAGTAAATTCTGATAGCTTATTTTCAAAAAAAAGATACTGCTTTAGAAGAAATAATTTAATTCCTGTTAATGAGCAGCACTCAAAGGCCTATAAAAAAACTCAATACCAGTATAAAATACTCAATACCAGCAATAAAACTTTTTCTAAACATCTCAACCACCGTTTAGAAACCGTGCACATACAAAAATGCAAGTCTTCATCCTTTCTGAAAAATGATTGGTCAAAAATGCTCAAATAGGAGGAATTAGAATACAAAGCCAAAGCAAAAAGAAAAGCAGACCAAAGCTGATATAAAGTTTTCCTCTAGAGAGCATATTTTTCATATTTTTCTTTTTTTTTTTTGGAGCAATAGCAGCAATTGTTCTGTAAGATTAATTCAGCCATACATCACAAGTAAATAAATAAGTGATGTGTGATCAGAGACACCAAATGCACTAAAAGAATGTGTCCAATAGTAATGCTAACCAGCAAAATTCACCTGAACTACATTTTAACCAAAACCACCTTGCTAGCAAGGCCACCATACATTTCCTGTCTAGGCAAATTAATCATAGACTGGCTTGGGTTGAACAGTACCCTTAAAGGTCATCTAGTCCAACCAGGGACATCTTTAACTAGATGAGGGTGCTCAGAGTACTGTCCACAGAATATCATCACAGAGTCACAGAGTGTCAGGGGTTGGAAGGGAGCTAGAAGCTCATCTAGTCCAACCCCTCTGCCAGAGCAGGGGCACCTAGACCAAGTCACCCAGGAACAGATCCAGGTGGGTCTTGAGTGTCTCCAGAGTAGACTCCACAACCTCCCTGGGGAGCCAACCATGACCATGTATGTTTCCCAGGATGGGACATCTACCAACTCTCTGGGCAAACGGCTCCAATGTTTCTGTAAAAAAATTCCTCCTTACATCTAGTCTAAAAACTACCCTCTTTTCATTTAAAATCATTAAAATAATTTACGTTGAAATTCTCATTTCAATCATTTATTCTTCTGCTCACACTAGCTTGCCAGAGCAAGCCTGCCAGCACTGCACAGAGCCTAGAGAACCTCCACAGATTCTTATAACTCATCCCCACTGATGCTACAGTCCAGACCTCACTCTGTCATCCCACATCTGCCAGTAGCAGGAGAGTGAAGAATGCTTTAATTCTTGCCTTTCTGTCCTCAAAATGCCTTTGCACTTTTATTGTGTCAATTTCCAGTCTCTGATTTGGTTAGCAAATGAGCTCTGCAGTGTTTTATTCAGACACATTTCTCCTAACTTGTTCGTGTGTTCTTCTCAATCATTTCTTCCTCATTCCCTAACACTTCTTTTCAATATGGATACAATTTCAGCTCCCCACACACACGTATAAACACTGCTGTATATATATTTTCCTATATTTGTATATTCTCACATATATACATAATGAAAAAAAAAAATATATATATATATGTGTGTGTATATATTACTATCATCAGCATTTTCTTCCACAGCACCACCTAGGAGGCAGAAACTTGGTTTCTAACCCTTTCAAAGTCCAAATGTTTCAGACCAATTCCCAGCCCTATGACTGGGATCTGACTTCCTCAGCTGTAGAAAACTGGCTGTTTCAACTGTGTAAACCTTTGGTTTCACCATCAGAGTTGTTTACTGTCTTGACAAAATGTGTAGACAGCATAATTGTCAATTATTTCATCTTTGTTTCTAGATTAACAATTTTTTTTTTTTTTTTTTTTAATCTGAAGAGATGGATAGGCAGCTTTTCAAGAGCCACTTTAGAGATGACAGCCTATTCTTAATCTATTTAGCATATGATTCATGTTTAATGTAGTTAGTGCAACAAAGTGATGATCACATGCCTGAATTCCATGCTTTGCTTCCAGGACTGCTTACATATTTTATATTAGGACTCACTAGAAAGAACACATAAGCAAGGAACAGAAGCTGCTCTCTCCCTTCCCCAACAAGGGTTAATGAACTGCAAGAGTCATGCTGCCTTCCAGACAGTAAAGGTAAGGTATCTCCAGCAAAAAACAGCTTTCAACATTTCAGGCTATTACAAGGGACTGATCTTTCTTCCTCAAGCAGGTGATGTCATGCTCAGGCTCCTCACATGGTTTCCCTTTGTGTGACCTTCCCTCATTTCTTGGCTTTGCAGTCAGGGCTGCCTTCCCAGTACCAGCCTCAGCCAGCTCTTTTTAAGTCCTTACCAGGGCAGCCAGAAATCTCAGGGGTGACTGGGGACACCAAAAGCTTTGGTAAGTCTGAAAGAGCCAAGGGAAGAAATCCTCTCCCTTAATTTACAGAGGAAGTCCAATAATCAGAAAGCTTCCTGATGTTTTTGTTCTCCATCTGGTTCACACTAATTCACTGCAAACAACACTGGAGCTTTCATTCCTCCCTTCCCAAACTGCTGAGCACTAGTGGCTAAACAGCCTTCCATATGCTATTTCATTTTTCCCTGTATAATGGCAGAATTATTAGAGTATCAGAACATTTTCAGCCTCTGACCCTTAACAAGCAAGGTATAAAGTCCTTTAGAGATTCCAAAATTCTGGAATTCCAAAATTTTTGGAGCTCTTCTGCTGCATCCAGTCTTCTACTGGAGACTGAAAATAGTGGCATAAAGCAGAATTATTCAAAGGAACAGGAAAATGTATTCAGGGGAGTAAGGGTCTGCACCTCTTTAGAAAGATAAATCTTGCAGACTTTCCATTAATGTGCCTGAGGCACAGTATGGACTAACTGAACAAGTTGCAGTGAAATTCACCTCCAGAGTGAATTTAAAAAAAAATAAAATAAAAATAAAAACACATAAAAAAACCCCACGAACAACAAACAAAAAAATCCCTACCTTTTGCCAAATAAACAGTTTCTCAAAAAGGGCAGAGATGTTAATGCATTATAGAGATAAAAACCAGCATGGGAGGTAGCACAGAAATTCTTAGACCATCATTACTCAGATTAAAATGTCAATATCAACTTAAGGGACATTCATATTCTTTTTTTTTTCTGATTAAATATGGATATTTCTTCATTTCTTATAAAGTTCATGTGTTCCAAAAAGTATTTCAGACCAAGAAAGTGCACTTACTAGACCATGAATAAATTTGGAGGTGATAAAGAAAAAATCAGTAACTGCAAATATCTCCTTTCCAATAAATTTTAAACATATATTCGAGAGATCATCCACAGATTGAAAGTATCACTTTAAAATTACTTCCAAAAGCATTAAATTTCAAGATTTAGTTTCAAGCAAAACTAAACAAAATTACTGTCATTTTATACAACCACTTTGGAGGTAGTTACAGATGTTGGGCATAGTATTTGCTGAAGGTGTAGATTCTAATCAGTATTTTCAAGTTTTCCCATGAATATCTGAAATTAGAATAATTTATTATTTTACAGGAAAGTAATCTA
>JAOEGS010003962.1:75618-102603 GCA_025447755.1 Corythornis vintsioides
AAATTTCTAAAAAAGAATTTTGATTTTTGTTTTCGAAGTGTGTGTATATATATATAAAAAAAAACAAACATGTCTTGAACTTATTGTATTTCTGAAAAAAACATTTATCTTTTCTATTAAATTGGAATATTTTAAGAGAAATATGCAGTTTGAAACTAACCAGTTTTTCAATTAAAAAAAAAAGAAAATTCATATCAAGGTACACTAACAATTTATTTTAAGATAGATATGTGTACATGTGAGAAGATTCCCATATGGTGATGTAATCTTTGTTTATGCTTTTAATAGAATAAGCAAAAACAGACTACCATGGCCAAGGAGGAAAAACAATGGTATTTATAATAATATATAGTTTATAATTTTAAAAAAAATTCTAGTGAAACAACTATCAATCTAAACTATACAGTAACAAAACAAAAGATGTGTACAGGTGAGAAAATGTTGAGGAAAAATCCCAAGCTCTTTTTCTAAGGCACATTAACAAAAGATACCAACTATGAAGTGAGTTTCATCTAGATAAGAGAAGAGCATACATATATTAGCCAGAAATCTCTCACTTGCCAGTGAATTACTTTTGCAAACTAGCTTTTTTTTTTTTAGATATACAAAAGATTGAATGCTTTCATAGCATTTACAGTTTAAAAGCATCACCTTCTGCCCAAAACTGGCATAGAGAATATGTGTAGATTTTTACATTTGCCTTGGAGACAGCTCTGCTTCAAGAGTAGTCAGGTGATCCTTGTAGCCTTTAAAGTTTCTCCTGTAGTAGAAAGCTTTATGCTTCCAACATACCCAGTCTGCCAGCATCTCATCTCTTCAAGAGAAATGGATAATACTATAGGAGTATAAATGTTTATACTATAAGGCTAATTGAACATGATGCTAGAAAAGAACAAAAAGTAAACAAAAAAAAAAACCACCTTATCCCAAATATGCCACCATTTCATCTCAGTTCTTGTGCAAATGCTTCAACCCTGAAAGATTTAAGCAGTTGGAGCTGCACTAACAATGCTTATATAGCTGGATTATTAATAAGAGGCACAAGTTTGTCCTTTTAGTTTTTTTATACAGGTATCGGGATGAAAATTAAGTCTAACATAATAAACTTAATTGGACCCTGTTTCTCTAGAGGTGAAATCATTAATTTCTATTGGCTCTTGTAGTGGAAGAAACCAGCACATACTTTCCTTGAGCATACTGCCAGGAAAGGACTGGGCACAACATCTGAATCAATTCCAGCTTCATTTATCTCAGTTAAGCACCTGATGATCAAAAGGATGTTCAACTTCTTTCTCACCGACGTACTGTACCAGTGTGCTGGCACCCCAGAAAAGGCTCTTCAATATCCCAAGTGACAAATTGTGATCATTATGAGCTTTCTATTACTGCTTTACAACCCTCCTACCACTGATTAATATCTCAAGTTGGCTGTTATCTCTGTAGCAGAGCAGCGTACCAAACCTGACGTGCAATTGCAGGCACCTTATCTTAGTTAAATGCAAATTAAAATAGAAATTGAGGAGAGGCATAGTTACAATTTCTATTTTGACAGTGGGTAAAAAGCCAACATCCTGCAAAAAACTTGAAAATATAAACAAAAGGATATGTTTATAACAGCACCTAAAGAGACCACAGTTTTAACTCGACTCTAAAACGTACAAAGTATCTAAAAGAGACCAAAAAGCAGGTGAAGGAAGGATGAGGCAAGACACAGTAGGAAGTTAGAACTTTTAGTCACATGCATTTCTCATTATTCAGTTTCCTGACACAAACTTTGAAGGAAAGAGTGAAGGTTTCCAGCTCCTCAGTCTTCTCAAACAATCCTTCCCTGAGGTAAGAGGTGGAGGTGAAACACTAACAGTGTTTTGCAATCACACTCATATCCAAAAGAAGCAAAGAAGCTACGGTGAAGTCTTACAAAAGCAGTTTATAACCCCAAAATTGAACTTCAACTCGAAAGCTGTTTCAGTTTACATTTCAACAATTTGTTTCACCCATGAAAGTTTCCACTTGTTGCTTAAAATAGCAAAGACAGAACATTTTTGTTTACTTCCACACAAGAACAAAATTCCCCGAGATATCAAGGCAATGAAGAATATATGTACATGAGAGTAGAATAACTTCTGTGGTCAAATTATTCAAGTACTTTGCATATGAAATTTGGTGTAGTGGGGAGAGCTTTCTGTTGCTGTGAGGTTTGGGGTTTTTTTTGCAGTTATTGGCAGATGATTTTCATATTCTTGCAAACACTTGTATTAAAATTTAGAAAATGATCTAATAAATGCAACTACCATATATATATTAACCTATAAGCAGATGTGCTCAGACAACTTAGCCTTGACTCATTACATGCATTAATTGTAACCATGTAGGTAGGACTCAGTGAAAAAACTCTTTTCCTCCTACTCCCACTTGCTCATCACTGCAAGAGAGCCATCCTCTGGTCTTATGAGCAGAAAGTCTCTCACATGACTGTATATGATGACAAGAAAAAGATTTTCAGCTTCTGAAGACATACTACATCTATGCACATGTAATTAAAACTGAAAAGTAGAGCAGTCACCCTTTATGACAGCTTTGCTAGACTCCTACAACCATGGAATAAGTAGGCACTGCAGAACAGCACTTACAAACACAAATGTTTATGTATTTAGTCATTACTCCTGAAAGAAGGTGCCAGTAAACAACTCCTGTGAATAAAACCTCTAGATCTTATGTGAAGGGTTTGGTGGAGGGGTTTGTTGTTGTTTGGTTTTATGCCTTTGGTTGGTTGGTTTGGCTTTGGGTTTTTTTTCAGCAAACACTTGAATTTGCTTTGTCTCAAAGTGATTCGACTTTTCTTCCCCTTGTATTGTTTCCTATATAAACAAAGGAGAAATTCAGGAATAGTAAATCCCTGTCTTTTAACGAAAACTGTGAAGTAGTTTTTAATCAGGGGGAATGGGAAGGAGGAGGCTGGGGTGGGTGGTTGGGGTGTTCAACTCAAATTACTGTTGTTCAAGATTTGATTTTTTTTTTTTGGGAAAAAAAAAAAAAAAGGCCAAGCTGAATTATCTTCTGTCAAACAAATAACTATACTTGACCAGGTAGGAAAAGGCATATGCAGACTAAAGGTTGAAAGAAAAGCCTATACACAGAATTTACAGTTGTCACTCAGGCCAAACAGTGACTTCAGAGGCAGCAGGGATTCAAACCTGTGGGGTGAAGCACTCATTTCTGACTTTGAAAACTAAAGTATGAGAGCACACTGTTTTCCTTGGCATGTTTCTTTTTTGCTTTGGTTTGGTTTGGTTTGTTTTTTCCCCAAAGGCTTTGAATGGTGAACAGGAACAAGAGACAGAGACTGTCAATTCCAGCTGTGCTCTTGCCCTTGCTGCACAGACAGCCCAGCTACTCTGGAGGTAGCTCCAGGATTTCTACATTTTACACTCAAATGTTTTGAGGGAGTTTTTACCCTGGAGAAGAGGAGACTGAGGGGTGAGCTCAGCAGTGTCTATCAATATGTTCAGGGCAGTGTAGGGAGGATGGAGCCAGACTCTGCTCAGTGGCATCCAGCGACAGGACAAGAGGCAATGGGATCAAGTTGGAGCACAAGAGGTTTAGGGGAAACACAAGGAAATACTTTTATTTTTGTATGATGAACTCATCTCAACCTGCAAAGATGTTCCACTCAGACACTGGGCTAAAGAGCAAATCTACCTATTTGTCACTTTACCTGCTGAGAAAGCAGAACATATCTTACATTATTTTTTCCGTTTCCTTGTCAGTATTCAACCTGACTTCTTTCTCCAGTTAAAAGCAATGTCATAGCAGAAACTCTTCCATTTACCCCCAAAGGGGATTAGGGCTTCTTGGAAACGTTTTTAAAATAAATAGTTTCCTTACCCTGTTTAAACAATGATTGTTTAAGCCATGGACTCAAAATGACTCAGAGTTGTACTTGTTGTACAATATTCAGAATGATCTACAATGTGACCAGGCAGAAATAACCTGAATTAATCATGGGTCAAAGAACAATTAAGGTGAAATTAATGGACTATGATGGTGTGACAATTGCTGTCCATATTCTCACCCTGTTGGCTTCTCAGGCTACTCCTTTTCCCATAGGGAAGTGGTCTGCAACTGAGGCTGAGGACAGGAATCCCTGCACAGAGCAGTCTCAAACAGGCACAAAAAAAAAAAGGGCTCAATTTGTGTGAGCACACAGAGGAATTCTTTCCACCCTGACAACAGCAACAGCTATTGGGCAGAAGAGCACTGGCAAGTCTACCTAACTCAAAACTGACTTCTCAGTCTGATCAACATGAGCTAGAAACTTGTCTGCTAATGCACTATTCCCATATGGAATGAAGAAGATAATTATTACACTTTTAATATAAGCAACATCTTTGTACAAAGTCAATAATCTTCCATTGTCAATCTTAATTTTGCCTTTCCTCCCGTGTACAAGGGGTCCAAAAGGCACAACCACCCATTCTCTTTTCTCCAACATCCACGATTCACTTGCCTCCTGTGAGCCATTGATGGTTCTGATTGCAGCTCAGAAATTCAGCTAGGGGAAATCTTTGAGTACTAGACATAGTTTAGTAAGAAATACACTGTAGCCTCAGAAAAACAGCTTACAAAAAAAAAAAAAAAGCTTTAACAGGTAACTGGGAAACAGAAACCCCACTTCCAAATCACCTTCTCTAGCTGAACAGCCAGAAAAAAAACATCATCACTTGACCTGCCTCATGGTCAACATTAACTGCCACAAAATAATAAAGATTTACAGGCAGGGGAAGGTTTTTTTTGTTGAATCTGATTGACAGCTCAACTTTTTGCCCTCTAAAAAAACCCAAAAACCTTTGGTTACTAATGAATAATTTATGCAAGAGTTTACAAGCTCTCGAGTGTATTGAGATAAAGCTGCATCCTACCATGATGAAGTTAAAATTATATACAAAAGCTTCCAAAAGGGATATTTTACATTTATATTGGTTCTGTTTTTTATTGTTTGTTGAAGCAAGGTCACTGCTAAATAAAAAATACTAATTCTTACCTCCCATCCTTTGAAAAATGAAACAATATCTAAAAGTATCTATGCAAAGCCAAATCTTGACATTTCTCCCTCCCTGAGGGATGTGTGAACACTCCCATGCATCCAGGTCAGGAATACACACTGGTCAACTATTTCAACACCAATTTCCCATTATCTGATGTCTGCCATTGCCTCCAGGCTGCCAGTCCCTCACTATCAGACAGCTTCCACTGTCTTGTGGATAAAAACATGGATTTTTAAGGCACAGAAATAATACTGAAGTTTTAAAGCACTGTCACTTCAAATCCATGAATAACAAACCTAAACTTCCCCAGATTCTCCCCCTTGACTAGAATTACTACAAGCTTGAAACTCTCTTGGTTTGTCAGCCTCTCCCTGTGGTCAGACAACTGTACTCTTCACCTTCCTCTGAGTTTTAACTAAACAGAGAGGATTAATAGGAACAGTAAAGGGGAAAAACCCATAGCACTCATTGATTTAAAATTAGACAGTCCATCTGCTGTCTACACTTAAGAGTTTAAGAGCTTTCTGAGGTGGCAATACTGTGGTTATGGAGCTGCAGAGATCCAGTACTTATGCCTGAAAAAAAATAAGATAAATTCCCTTGACTGTAGCTAGAAAACTAATTTTTACAGAATTTGCCAGAAGAGTAAACAAATTCCTCTGTCCACAGTAAGTTATTTCCCTCAGATTTCAGTAGTAAAGAGATTATAAATAATAATAAAGTTGTTTGTGGCATATTAAGTTGTGCATTTAAGATTCATTACAAACATTTCAAGGAACTCCTGAGATAAGATTGAAAGTCAAAGCTTCTAAATATCAACACACAAACACACAACTCAAGTCTTTTTGCACTTGTTTTTCCAATATGGAAACTGCAACACTCAGCTGACATTTCCAGTAACTTTCATCTTAGAAAGATCAACAAAGAATACAGAAGTGTAGGACATCAAGGGTGTGAAAAAGGAAAAACAAAGCACTCTGTCTGTAGAATGACTTCTCATATTTTTTATCTCCCCCCCTCTCCCAAGAGGTCCAAAAAGCTTCAATTACAGGCATTTTAAATTCCCAGGGCTGGCAGAATGTGAGTGCACACAATAGGTGTTCTGGGCAAAGGGGAGGAGCTACAAATTAAAAAATTCAAAATCAAATAAAATTCATAATCAAATAAATAAAGTAAGCTAATGGGACATAATTCATACCCACCCAGACACTAGCCCACATTTCTTTTTTTTTTTTTTTTTTTTAAATTACAGAGCTAACCAGCTGAGGGGAAAGGAGAAAGGGAACAACAACAACAAAGATACTAGAAATTGAGAAGGCAAATAATCCTCCAGTGAAGGGTTCTGGCCTGGCTGTTACTCTGAACTAGGATCAGAGGAATAATATTGCTTAAGCTTATCTTCACATGAAAATATATATACATATTATAGCTTTAATCTCATTTAAATTAATATAATTTAACTGCTGCAAATAGTTTGGGGATATTTATTTCAATTTAGTTTGCTTAAATTGATTAGGAGAGTCCTTGAAGTAGGTTTTGCACACGTACACTCCACACATATCAGCCAAAATGAGACCAACTGGCCACGTATTTCTAGATTTTGCATTTCTTTTAACTAGGAGAGGGTAATCTCTTTGGTATTAAAAAAATGTATTATTTTTGAACCACTGCTACTGAGAAACTCAAAATATGTTATAAAGGAAACAAAGAAGTAAAGCTGAGCAGAAAAAAAAAAAATATGCTTTTCATTCTCACCAAATAAAAATAAAAGGAAAGTGAAATAAATACAATCTGAAGTGAAATCTCAATTAATCAAGATGCAAAACAGAAAAACTTGACCTTTAGCTTAACAGTGCTAGGTGTCAGCCAGCATTTTTAAGTAAGATAGAAACACAGTCAGATTATACATACATACATACAATCAAATTTATGAACACTCCTATAGTGCTTCTGCTTAATGTTTTACCTTTTAGGTTTAACCTTTTGTGTGAGTTAGCCAAGCATGATGAGTAAACCTTCTCTGCATGTATTCATTACTCTTAATCATTAATTATCCAAGACACTTGGCATCAGCATTTGAGGGGGTGAGGGAAGGGTGGAGGGAGGTGCCAGCACTAAAATATTCCAGTCCACACATTCAGAACCAAGCATAACAGCACCTTAACCACTACAATTATCACCTTAACCACTAGAATTCTCAAACTTCTTACAGAAATACTTTTTGGGTTTTGACATCAATCCTAAAGAGAAACTCAGTAACTATACTGTATACCCCAAAATTGCCAATACTCAACTGGAACTGGCCATGAGTTAAGTGCAAGACCTCCCACGAACCATGCAGGAATTCATTTAATAATTCATTATCTTAATTCAACTGCCAATGAATCCACAAAGCTTTGCAATTGTTTGCAAAGAGATTGGCAGTAATAACTTTACCAATTGAAGAACCTAGTGAAAGACCAACAAAAGGTATTTTATATACAGTAAACAAAGTGCAGGAAAACAGCCTCTAAACCAAAAAGAAACATCACCATGGTTTCAAACATACAATAAAAATAAAAATTCTGAATAACTGAAAGGAACAACCATGAAATTCTTTATTTTTTTCTTTTTTTTGCTTTGTCCAATAATCATCTTTGGAAACACTCTCCTTATGACATTGCAATTTGGATTCCAACTATAGTACAGAAAGCACAATCAGTCAAGCAGTTCACAATCACAAAAAGCTAGAACACAAGTGTTCTCAGTATTCAACTGTTCTTGTCCTATAAATCAATAAACAATGTAAATAAATTCTTACCCATCCCATTACATGAGCCACCTTATAAAAACAAAAGGATGAGGTTGGTTTGGGTTTTGTGTATTTTGTTGACTTTTTTTTCTTCTTTAAAAGAAGCTTTTCTCTCCATAACAGCTGCATAACAATGAAATTTAAGAGAAGCAGAAGCAAAAGTGTACAGATGTAAAATGAATACACTACTACTAAAAAAAACCAAACCAATATATCAAGTGAAATAAGCTAAAAAAATGTGTCACAGAAAAAGGACTGGTCACCTGTGAGACTCATCCAGACCATGGAAATCTTCAAACTGCTATAACAAGATGGCCTCTACATGCTATTATTGTTAGGTTGATAAATATTAGACCTCTAGCTACATTAAGAAGTAATTGGTACATTACAAATTGTTTCAATTTCAACATTTCCTTCTTGGAAACAACATATCTGACTGCATTTACCTCTCCATTTTCTTAACTTGCAAATACAGCAAGTTTTTGGATTCAGCAGCAAGAATTGGCAGTTTCAACAGCATTTATACTGAAGTCATTCTTCACTAGTTTTTTTGCATTGCATCCAACCACTAGAGATCATCATCTTATGTCTTCCAGAGAAAAAGTATTTCCTTTCTCTTAAAGTGAAATTTCCATCTCTTTTCACAAGAAGTCTAAAATAATTGTATAGAAAGCAAGAACTACAAAAAGAATACAAAGAAATTTTAAATAAACTACCAAACCTCCTTAAACAGATTTAATTTTCCCTGAATTTTCCTTAGCATCTCCAGACCCAAGATGAGACACCAATTCTTTTTCTTTTAGGACACCTTAAGAGACACTTGTGAAGGTGGCTTTGCTCATTTATTAAGAGATGCTTTCTGCAATATGTATTTTAGTAAGGTATTTAAATACATAAATATTCCAAGTATCACTTGCCTTCCATGAAGCCTGAAAATAAAACACACTCAGCATTTCAATACAGGCTTTTGTAATTATCTTTTCATTTTTATTACAGATTTTTTAAGATTTCTCAGTTCACAAAGACAGACCACTACACTAATAAAAGGAACAACCAAGAGATATAATTTGGAGAGATTAAGCTTTGATAGCTTGAAAATTGTAACTCTGATATTATAAAAAGGGCTCTGGAGAGCACTCCAAGAAGATGCTTTCTCACAAGAGAAAGCTACAGAGCTGCTGCCTTGCATGCAATTGCATTTTCAATATTTGTCTTCTACCAATTATGACTCCCAAGGTAACAGTGTGGCCAAGGGAACCAGAGAAGGTCTGGAGTGTGGTGGAGGCACTACGTGTAAGGAAACAAATTACACACAGAAGAGTCATCCTTGAGAACCAGTGAAGCACCATTTTAAGTAGCCACCCACTGCATGAGATGAAGGAAGAGTCCACACAGTGACCCTTCCTCCCCCAGAACCTTCCACAGGCATGTTTTTCCCTCAGCAAATGGAGTTTTGTTCCATTTTTCTGGGGTTTTTAGCCTTCCCCTTTTCTCTGCTATATATGCAAGAGTCCTAGGTTCATGGGATACTCCCATTAGACAAGCACTACTCTTCATTTTCTTAATGTACAGTATTCTTGTTCTTACCCTTCACCTGTCCTTAAACCTTCTTCTTACATGGGCTTCTTCCACTGCAGTCCACATCCTCAGAAACTCAGATCTCACTGAAAATTTATAAGCTTTAAGAAGCTTTTATAAGCTTTAATAACACCAATCATGGACAAGTAATCCAAAACAATTCCATTTTATTCCACTGTTCTCCAGTTATTTGTCATTTCCATATCCCTTATGCCTCCTGATTTCTGCATGTACATATATGGATAACTTCTCTGCCTGTTATCAAGACAGATGACAAGGTGAAAATGCAGTAGCAATCCATTTCAATGAGAGAAGGATGCTTTAGCTGCCAATAAAGGCCACTATCAGTGTAGACTGAGGTCCATCTAATCCTGAAACCTGCTCAGGATTTTCTTGCACATTCTACGTCAGGAGCAGCCACCATTTGGGAGAAGTTGCAACAGTTTATAGTGAAGAACCATTATCAGAGATAAAATGTATCTCCCTGTGCAGATTTTTATCTCCGAGGAGACACAGTGTGCTCTAATTATTTTGTTAGAAGCAAGTATGCACCTTTGTACAGCAACTGGTGGTAATCAATAAGAAGATAACTGAAATTTTTCAAGTTCTTCCATGACAGCTTTAAGTGTCTGCATTTCTCCTCTTCTTTGAAAAAGAAAGTTCCTTAATCCTTTGAATAGTTCTTACTGTTGTGCTTATTACATACTGAGATTGAACGCTCCCACTAATTGTCTGCAGTGAAGTTCAAAAGGATTTGTTGCTATAGTAATACTTCATGTTGATTCAGAAATTAATGACAAAAGAAGAGGCAATTAGTACTATTAATTTTTCCTGGAGAAACATGGGAGAGTACTAAAAGGCTTCTAGCAAAAAAAACCAACAAAAAATCAAAAAACAAACAGCAACCAACCAACCAACAAAAAAACCCCAAACACCACCATTCCAAAGCAGTAAGATTTTTCATAGGTGACCACTATAGACCTTGCAGCTATAAACCCCCAGCATCATGGATATTTCATGCTTCAGCATGTGTGGCATGAATATTGCTGCCTTAACATCACGAGATGCACCCAGCCTCTTGATGCTTTTCAAGTCTTATGAGAGCACTGGAATGTGTGTCTCTTCATACATAATGGTACCCAGTGGGACAAGCTCCTCTACATGAGTATAAAGCAGGGGAATTGAATTCTTTCTACAGATTTGACCCCATTCTTTCAGGGTGTTGCAGAGACCTTTATTTTGCCTTTTTAGTGAATGCCAGTAGTTGTTTCAAGATAATGACCTGCATGCTCTCCTTTCTGATTAATAGCCATGAAGCTGTTAAGTGTTTTCCAGGTGATGTGAAACCAAAAGTAGTAATTAATATTCTACACTAAGACTGCTGTTATCTCTCCAAATGATTCGATTTTGTTGCAGCCCAGCACCTACTACGAGATACTTAAGGTTTTTAGAGAGAATTCTCTGGGGTTTTTTTAGGCTTGACTTGCCACTTCAATCCCATACAGAACAGCATGGCTCTATGCAACTGTTGATACATCAAGGCTGAAGGAAATTAAATGCTTTGCTTCTTCAGTATGTACTTAGTAAGATTTTTTTTTCCCAAGTATAATTTGACAGCCTTAATAATGTATTTGCTGCTACTAGAAACCCACATAATTAGCAATCTCAATAAATTTACTTATTTTGTAATGAAATGGAGTTGCAGGCTAGTGGCAGACTGCCCCTCAGAACAATTTTATAAGTTCTTGAGGATGATAATATAGTATTTTATTTTCCTTTCAAAACTGTCAAGGTTATTCCTTTAGATGCCACAGATGATACCTCAGACTTTCACGTAGGAATATTGTGAAGACTTCCCAAAAATCATTAATCCTAAATGCTGGAGGGGCATTTTCCTGCTTAAGAGAAGGACAGGTAGGAAGAAGGATGCTGCAAAACAATGCATTTTGTCATCACCCTATAGACTTGACCTAGAAAGAGGGCCCTTTACATCTCACATGAAACATTAAGGTCCAAAAAAGTTGTCAGCTTCTGTGTCCAGAATACCTAGTGCTGTCAAAGAAGGTACTAAAGGACAGAACTGCACAAATGAACACAGCTAGAGCTAAACAAGTGAACAACATTGCACACAATACCTTAGCCAACCACAGGGAATGAGATTAGATGATATTCTTTAACAAAAGCAAAGCACATGAGAGGCATATCCTAGAAACTTTGAGAATTTTTTTCTTTTCAAGCTGCCCCCCTCTAAAAAAAAATTGTCAATTTTCTATGAACTTATAAATAAGAGAGAAACATCTGACTTCTATAATTTTTTTTCATGTTACTAATTATATTTTTCCATGGTAAAATTCAGATATGCTTTGAATTCAAGACAGATTCTCATCTACAACACTAAAAGATTATCCTTGCATGTCATCACACAGCCTGCTCATTCAGGAGGAGGAAAAAAAAAAAAAGATAAATAAATAAATCAGAAATACTCACAGAGCACAATACCATCACCTGTTAGATGTAACTGGACAATCCTGAATACTTCAATCACATCTGCTACCCTGATAAGTACTTGTTATAAACTAGAAGAGCAACTACAACTTCCTGGAGATCAATCCCAGGCATAACAGAGACAGGGCACACGATCCCTGATGGTTGATCTGTGTGCAGCCCTGGGAGTGATACTGTGGCTGCATGGCTGGGTTGCATCTGGTTAAATGAACATAACCTCAAATTTGCTTGCAGCAAAGTTTTTTAAACAGTTAGGGGTTTGTTTACTCCAACTTCAGAATAAAAGCACAGAAAACAGAGCAGGGAAGGGAATGGAATTGACAAATGGCTGCATTTTCAAATCATATCCAGGAAGGCAATTTCCCATAATCCATACTCTGTATTATTAAATAATATTATTTTAATTTAAAAATTAAAAATCCATAATCTGTAGTATTAAATCTGTAATTATCTCCATCAAGATTAATTTACCTAAGTAGCACCTCCAGCTCTCCATTCAGCAACTGAATATTTCCAATTTGTAATACAAATGACATCTTCTGTTTGTTTTTTTTTAATTTTTCCAGCCAATAGAAGAGGCACTGCCTTCACCTGGCAAACATTTAACAAATTCACTTAAGCCTACATTCCTTCACACTAATGCCTCCACCATGAAACTGCATCCTCAGAATAGGTGAGAGGGTTAATCTTCCATCCTCTTCTAGTTTACACTCAGTAATTTCAACAATTTCTATTCAGGACAATGGCTTTTCCTTGCCCTCACTGAATCTCCCAGGCTTGTACACAGATGGCACTCAACCAAGGCACCAGGAGTAAAAAAGTTGCAGCGTGCTCTTATCCTCTCTCCAAACAAAAATAAGACAGCTCCTGAGCATGAAGTCCCAAGCTAAATATGGTTTTCAAGCTTACACTAAATAGATTTAGTCTGTTTTGCACCCAAACACCATCAGGAACATACGCCAGTGTATATATATATATATATTCTCCAACACTCTTTGTGGGACAGACTAAGAGGCAGTTTGTTTGTCTGGAGGTAGAGTTGATACACACTCTCCCAGCATTTTTCACTTAAGGAGTTTTACACATGACAGCAGACATGCAGTCCAGCAGAATTTCTATTCTTCTATTCAAGAAAGACACAAAATGAACTCATGGAGAATGTAGTAACACTGATTAATGAATTGCAGAACAGACTAATTTGGTTTTTACCAGGCTCCCTCTTTTCATTCTGACCTTCCAGATCCATTTAAACATTTGTTACATCTTAAACTAAGGTACTTAAATTCAGCTGAGGATACTGACAAAGAATGGCATTGCACATCCACCACCACATATTCTTATCCATACCAATCCTTATTTTAAAGCTAATTATGTATCTTCACTAAATGAAAAGCTGCCACTGCTGTTAGGGATACTAATAAAATTAGCAAACCATTGTAACATATTATATCCTAAACTCAGCAACCATACATTGACATGCACTGAGCAGATTTCATTGCCTTTGAATATCTCTCAGACACTTTGTTTCATCCACAGAGCACCACCTCCCCTTAATGGCAAACAAGTCATAATGTGATAATGGGCAAAATTAATTAAGGCCATCCAGATCCCTTCAAACTTTAGTGTCAAGCACCTTTTGAACCCTTTCCTCTTCTTTTTTGAGTCACACAACACTGCGTAATCACTAACTGCCAGCACAAAGGATGCATTTAGGCTTTCTCTCTGCTAAAATCAAGCTAGAAGGAGGAAGGAAGGTATGAATGTAAGAATCTTAATGTAGTATTTATGTAGAAGAAACTTCCACCTTAGTTATCATAAGATTTCAGAATTTGATCCCAAAAACATTCATAGCACTAAGAGTAAAAACAAAATACAAATTCAAGAAAGGGAGATTGGATAGTTTTAAAGCAGCATTTACAGCTTTAGAATTAAGTGCTAGAAGTGTTACAATTTTTAGAGCAGCTTACAAATTACCCAGGATGTTTTAATCCATAAAATTAATACTTGGAACTGTAATTGAAGAGGCCATTGAGTACCGTGCTTGTGATGTTTCATATGGTCATGGTTGGTTTAAATCATGAAAGCCTACTTCTGGGTCTGCTACACTAAAACACACAGATAAATTGTTGGATGCAGGTTATATTACTACGAGTAAGATGAAATATAAATTTCTTTCAGTGACAGAAATAAAAATGAATTGCACTTGACAATTATACACTTATATGATAAAAAGTATGCAACTGGTTCACTCCAGAAAGTTACTATTCATCTACTTTAAAATGACATGCTTTTGCACCTCACAATCATTGCTGAATATATTGAGTTCTATTTCTTTTGAATTAAATGTGAAAGGATAGAAAACCAAAATTCTGGCTTTGTTGCAGATTGCATCTCTGAAAAAAAAAAAAAAAAAAAAAAAAAGAAAACTTGTAACCTCTTTTGATATAGCTGGCAGCAAGTCAGATGAATTTAATACTGGATTATCCCTGGAGTATTTCATTGCTTTGCTACTAGAATCCAACAAAACTGCTACATCCAAAATAGTTCAAGAGAATCACTTGCAGTGATGCAGTTCAAGTCGGCCGATTCTTCTCCCCTTAAAGATGAAGTTACCCTGTCAACATGCACACAGCACTGAAGTAAAAACACCACTTGGAATAAGATTCACCACTGGGAAATACAATCTTCATAGTGTTCTGTAGGGCAACAATGTACACGTCAAAGCTGGTTCTAACTGAACCATTAAAAAGTACAGGAATATTCCAAAAAGCGTGCAAACCTTACAAACTTTTAAGGACACACAACATCAGAAAAAACCCTGCAATACTTCTGTGATGCTCTGAAGAATTGCTGTTGTACAAATGACCAGGCTGCCTCCATGCTGAGGCACGTTTCTGAAAGCCACCAGACCGGGCTTCCATTCTGGAAAGCAGTGTTACCTCTTGCAGTCTCAGGCCAAGATAAATAAGCAAACCAAACACTGTCGGTTTAAATATACATACGCAGATGAAATAAAATCAATATCTATAATTCACTGTCTTTGAAATGTATAGGCATGTAAATAAAATATAGAAGTACAAACATTTCAATCATTGTAGAGTAAACAGAGGGGAAAAAAAACCCCAAACTAGTGCTGGGTCAAAAACATCCTCAGGACGTATCACGGCTTTTTGCTAATTTTTTTTCTTTTAAGTTTCTCGATGTGTGTCTGCAACACTGGAAGTTACAGTTCTTCTGTCTATGACTGCTTCTATATATGGTCAGCACAGCTATTTGCTGGGATTTGCATCTTCCCCAAAGTCATCCCCGACCATCAGAAGCCTGGTAATCACTAAGAAAACTCACACGAGCAGATCCACAGCCCTGCATACGTGAGACCACTGAGCTTTCTCTGCCCTGACACTTCCAGAACGAAGGGAACACGGCTAGCTCTGCTTTTAAGTAAATACTTGAGCTCTGCTTCAGACGCTCCCGTGGGTGCCTTGGCAGCGCACACCCTGCCCGCTCTTGCCTTCCCAAACTCCAGCCCGCACGCAGGGACGCAGCCCCGAGGAACCTCTCTACCCAGAGCGGAGACACCGAGCACAATACGCGAGGAGACAGCCCCGCGGGAGGGGCCGCGCACCCACCGCGCACTCCCGCACCGAGCCGGCGGGACAAGCCCGGCAGCCGGCGGCACGTCGAGTGGCTCTTCGGGGCTCCCGCTGCGAACCGCGGCAGGACGGGACGGCCGCGTTGTGTGCGCCCTCCGTCCCCGATCCCACCGGCCCCATCGGAGGGATCCGGACCCGGCCCGGCACCTCGGCTCGCTGCCCCAAAGGCGCAACACTCCGTGGGAGCGGCCGCTCCGGCGAGCCCCGCTGGGAGGGAACATCCCCGCCGCGGTCCGCGGAGCCCCCCGGCGGCCACCGCCGCTTCCACCGCCTCAAGCGCAGCCCCCCTCCCCGGCGAGAAGCGCGCAGGGCGTCCCGCAGCTCCTGAAGGCACCCGCCACCCTTTCCACGCAACAGAGGACAGCCGAAAGAAACAAAAAAAACCCCCTCAGACCCGCCCGAAGAGGCGTTTCGCTTCTTACCTACCCGCTTCCCGGCGACCTCGCAGCGCCCAGGTGGCGTTCGGAGCGCGTTTCCCACGGGCGGCGCGGCCCCGGCGGCCGCGGCTCATCCCCCGGCGGGAGGAGGGCGCTGCGCACCCGTCCGCGCCTCCGCCCGCACCTGTGCTCGCTCGGCGGCACCGCCTCTAAGCGTCACTCCCGGCCCCTGGGTGGGCGGGGGCACAGCGGGACCCCTCGACCCGCACCCGCCGCCGCCAGCACCGCCGCCCTCCCCATGCAGCCGCCGCACGAGGACCTCCCTGACTCCACCGCCCGTCGCGCCGAGCCGCTCATTGGCCCGCCCGCATCTGACCTCACACGCCTCAGCCACGCCTCTCCTGCCTACCGCCCCCGGCCCAGCCGGCCTCGGAGGGGTGCCTCGGGGATGCCCCGCGGGGGGATCTGGTGTCGGCGGGGCGGGTCGTAGCCAGCGGACGGCACCTCCGAGGGGCGATGCTGGGTGACGCTGCGGGAGGGTGGCGGGGGTGCGGGAGGGCTGGGGTGTGCCCGAGGTGCGGGTAGCTCAAAGCAGAGGACTGCGAAAACCATCCCCTGCCCTTGCGAACTGCCTGCGAAGTAAGAAGGAGTCGGCGGAAAATGAGATGATGTGAAAAGTCAGTCAGTAGCCTGCGGTGGTTTCCTCTGGTTTTTCCTTTTTTTTTTTTTGCTATGTATTTTTAGTGGTTTTAATTGAGATGTATGAGCAGCCATTGCTTGAAGATCTTGGTCCTCTTTGCAGAAAGTAAATAATTTCCCATTGCATATTAAATATGCCTCTTAATGGCGCATAGAGCATCAACCCAGTCACATATCATCATATAGCTCCGTAATACATATTAATATTGTCTTGATTTGTCACCAGCAATCTTTCAAAATACCTGCTTAAAATATTCTTCCATTTCAGTTAATGATCTTATGGAAAGCCAAAGAATGTATTCATATATGGTTATGCACAATTCAAACATGTTGAACCAGAAGAATGGAAGAAATCTTCCACTTTTTAAATGTACATAGTAAATTATTCCATCAAACTGAGATGTCTCACACGTCCATGTTTCTTCTGTTGCAAAAGATTA
This sequence comes from Corythornis vintsioides, assembly GCA_025447755.1. Classification (NCBI taxonomy): domain Eukaryota; kingdom Metazoa; phylum Chordata; class Aves; order Coraciiformes; family Alcedinidae; genus Corythornis; species Corythornis vintsioides. The sequence goes on from JAOEGS010003962.1 coordinate 92,707, forward strand.
GCAGATTTAATCTGCAATCATTCAACACAATGAAAGCTCAGAATTTAGCACCTGTTTTTGCAGACAGGGTTGCTTGCCACAGAGTTACTCCAGCATAGAGTGGGTTCTGTTTGCCTGCTGGTGTCTTTCTTGGTTACTTATAAAACAAAAGTTTACAAACTCTTGCTCTGGAAAATTCAAACAAAACACCAGCAATCTACTTCAGAGAGTTGTAGTTTTCACCTGATTTTCTAAATACTCCTCTTTCCATTATCTACTAACTTCAGAAAGGAATTTTAAAGACTTGGGGTGCACCTTGTACCTTATGTGTTGGGGGAAGGTTTTGGTTAATTCAATAATTAATAATAGTCTAAAAAAAATCTATGGGATGAAAAAATAACACACCAAAAATATTTTTACACATAAAAAAATCAAAACTTTTTTTGTGCAAAGATTCCTCTGTTCTTGAGCTCTGTGTGTGTTTGCTTTACTGCCCATCTATGCTTTTCCTTTTACCTAGCATCTAAAAACATCATCACAAATGACTCTACACAGCAACACTAGTCTGGGGTTTCAGAGCAGCTGAGAGCCCCTGTGGTGGAATCGTTTCAGGTGACTCTTCAGGGTGTTGTCCTTGGAGTTTCTGCAGATCAGCTACTGAGAGCTCAGCATTCCTGTGTTCAGATATAATGTTGCAGGATGCACCCCAGTTTTTTAAGATTCTATTATAAATAGCATATTTCTTTTTATGCAATTGAAGCTGTAGCTGAAAAAAAAAAAAATCTAGATAATTTGACTATCTTTTCTCCTTTGACTCTTGTATTAGCTCTTACATTTGCTTAAGGGCTTCCCAGTTGTGAGCACACAAAATATAGCTTCAATAGTTTTGGATGAGGTGGATAATAGATGAACATATAAACCATTCATATGGGGATGAAAAAAAAAATCCTAATGGTAAATCACATTGTGATGAGACCAGCATCAAAAATTACATTGCTTTGTATCTACCAGAACCTCATTGATTTCTGAGGCTGTGGCAAGAATTGTCTATGTATATAATGCAGAATGTGTTTTCTAATTTCTTTTTTATATATATAGTCCAAGCAAACTGAGATCAGCTTGGTTTGGAAATTGCCTTGCTTTAAGACATATCAATACTTGATAAATCAGGTCCTGTTTGCATAGTCAATTGTGTACAATAAATATATTTAACCTTGAGTCATGCAGAATGAGCCTTTAAAGCAAACGTATACACATTAAAATCAATGATCCTAGAAAACACATCTTGGATAATGTCTTGTATAAAGAAGTAAGTGTCAAGCCAGTCAAGGAACTGTTTAGGGAAGCCTGAGGTAGGGGAATAAATTTTACAGTGATGCTGCCAAATAATGCCCTCTACAGAAAAAATCCATTGACTTTAACAAGATCTCCAGCTGAGCAGAGATCAGAGATTCAAACCTGCATAGGACAGCTCCAAGGTATAACACAGGTCTTTAATATATATTCTTAAAAAGAAACAGAGGTGAAGTTTAATTAGAAGACTGTTGGTATTGGTTTTGTTTTGTGGGGGTTTTTTTTGTAACTAGGAAATGTTGATTATCTTTCTTAAGGTGTCTTACGGAAATAAGAAGCCAATCTGAGATTGAAGTTGGACATCTCTCAGCATCTTGATTTATTTCTCCTCTCACTGAAGAACACAGAAGTTTTCTGCATGGTATGCCCTGGAGGATCAAGACCAAGTCACCGTGAGCATGCCAGCCCTTGTAGAAAGCAGTGCTTCAAGAAAGGTGCAGACATACAAGTAAGAACCATGCAGTTGGACGACTGGACAAGCTGATGCACAAGTCACACTTCTTGTTGAGGACCTCTGAATTTTCAGCCTCATCTTTGCTGTTGCTGATTCTGTCTCCTTGGCCTCCTGTGTTTTTATGTGCCTGTGTGCATGCCACTGCTATTCTCAGACGTTTTTCTGGATGCCCTGTGGTTGTGTATTTTCAGCTAAGATCTAAAAATGCTCATTAACAAATCACCTCAGTTATCTCTGTTGAGTACTCTTCAAGATATCCTTAAAGGACCTTCCTGGGCAGCACCACTTTGTCATCTGTGGCATCACTGATCACATGGAATCAGGAATCACATCATTTCATTCAGAAATACCAGTGATTAAGATCATCTTTTCTTTTTTGTTCCCTCCTTTTTTGCTCCTCTGGAAAACATGTCTGTAACAGTTAGGAACTTGTAATTTTAAGCTAATAATTTTTGTCTTGCCTGAGAATACTGGCCTTTGACTTGAGCTAGTTCACCATTCTCCTGTGTTTTAAGATCTTCATAATTCCTCATCCATAGTTCTTCTAGGCTAAACTGATGCTTTCTTAGTCTTGTTTTGTAATGTGGCTCCTCCTCTCTTCTGCATTTGTGTATCATCTTTATTTTTGAGTTTTCTTGAATAGGGATGGTATTTTATACTGGCACAATCTAGTCATACTGCATTCTATTTGGTTTTCCATCATGTCAATTGTGCAGTCTTTCTCAAGGAAAGTTGTTCTGCTTTGCACAGCAACCAGAAGCATTTGCAGTTATGGTGAAGGAATGCTTTTCAATCAAAGAAGTCAGAAACTGGGAAGACATCTTGGTAGATACACTTTTCAAGGGGCCAAACTTCCATATTCTCTCAGGGAATACAATCCCAAACATCTTCAGTACACATAAATATTTTGTTAGCTGGGGAAAACAAAAATATTTAAATGTTTATATTTGTCTTGAAGACAAAATTAAATTTGACATAGTAGCCGTGATAAGAATTATTTTAACTTCTAGGCAACTTTTCAGAGTTACAAAAAGTTACAAGGGATGTATCAACCCTCCTTAGACTGCACAGAACAAAGAAGCACACAAAATAAAGGAGATAATTTTAATGAGTTAGGAAGATTCTCAGTGCCAGTGCAGAAATGCAAGAAGTAGATCAGCAATGGAGTCTCCAATTATCTCCAGTTGCAAAGTGAGTATTCACAGGCTGCTTAGAAAATAAATTATGTGCTCAAATCTGATAGAGTCATGCTATTCCCAAACAAAATATTTCTTTTTAGCTTATAGCCCCATCAAGGCACTTTTCTGTTAAACTATAAAAGGTACAGATCTGATGCAGGTACAGTTGCAGCATGCTTAAATATTTCTGGTCGCTGCAGATTGGGAGCTGCTTAATCCTACCAAAGAATAAAAATAATAAAGAGCTGAAAAAAATAGAATGTCACCGTAGTAAAAGGCAGAGCAGTAACTCTGTTATGACTCAATAGCTTGCAATAAATTATTTAAACCACATGCTTAAGAATGACCCTTCAGACATCACAAGACAAGAAAAATATTTTCCTTTTTTTAACTTCCACAATTCAAATCCCACTCCTTCTTTCAAAATCAGGTGCCCAAGAATTGGGGACTTGAGCATTAATCTCAGACTCTTCTATCAAAATCAGGTGCCCAAGAATTGTAGGACTTGATCTTTAATCTCAGACTTTGAAGTCTTGAAGCACCATCAATCAGGTGTACATGGTGACACAGTGATGGAGAAACTGAGAGAGGGGAGGCTGGGCAGAAATCAGAGGAAGAGTGTGTTGTTTGGAGTAAATTTCTAAGCATTCATGACCAAATACTTTAAACTGATAAAAACCTTTCAGATTATTCAAGTTGGTAAAGTTCAGTTCTTAAAGCCTATATTCTGGTTGATTCTGAGTTTTATAAACATTAACAAATATGTATTTTTTATATATATATATATATATAAACATTAGCTAGGTATTATTCCAGTGCACTGTATGAACATCACCATTGTAAATGTGTAGACCAGGCTAAATCTAGAGTATCTAGATAGCCACACATATTTCATACATGTTTAACATATATAAATGTTTTTAAGAATAGATCAAGCACTAGTAAATTGTGTCAGATTATGCATTTAGGACTTCATTTCTCTATTCTACAGTTGTCCATGGAGAGGTGCTGGAAGGAGGGTGCTGCAAGCAACCTCTGGGATCACACCACAGCAGGTGGGCTTGTCCTGAAGAAACTGCAGCCCACAGAAAGGCCAGGCTGATGCAGGTTTATCCTGAAGGATGGCAGCTTGTGGAGGCCTCAGGATAGAGCAGGGAGCAGCATGAGGTGGCAGGAGAGACAGAGAGGAACTTGCACTGGACTAACTACAATCCTTGTCACCTTCATCCTGTGCTGCCCAGGGCTGGGGGAAGGAGGAAGAGCTAGAAATGAAGGAGTGAAATTGAGCCTAGGAAAAAAAGGTGAGAGGTGGGAAAAACTTCTAGGTTTTGGTTTTATTTCTCACCATCCAATTCCTTTATTAATTGGAAAAAAAAATAATAATGAGTTTTTTTGCTAAGTCAAGTCTGTTTTGCTTGTGAGAGTAATTGGTGGGTGAGCTCTCCATCCTGACTTTCAGCCTTTTCATTTTATTTTAACCTCCTTTCCTCTTGAGGAGGAGGCTTGAGAGAGCATCTGGACAGACATCTGGCAGCTGGCCAAGGTGAACCCATTATATCCCTATAGAGGTGAATTTTCAGGTACTGCTGGGGGATCTATGTGGACAGCCACATATGATGCTGTGTATGCACTGTATGGGGAACAGCCAGCACATCTGATTGCTTATTTGATGCTGTTTGTGAAAACTACTTGAAAGAATGAGTTTCAGCAGTTTTGAGGAAAAAAAAGTGAATTTTGGAATAGTGTTAACTGCAAGTAGAGACAAATACCCATCCACCTATCCCTAGTATCTCCACACGTGAATTCCTAATTCTGCTTGAGCCAACATGAATTTCATTTTTGACAGGCTTAAAAGAATGTAATGGTGTTTCTGCTGTAGTGAGTTAAAACTTTTTTTTCTTTTTTTTTTTTTTTTTTTCTCTAGAGAGAGCTTTCTTGCTAATGGAAATTGATTGAGTCCAGTTCTCTAGATATATAGAGAACACACTCACACTGAGGAAATTCTTCGGTGGAGTATCAAATGAGGTGGAAAAAATACTTCTTCATATTGCAACAGAGACAAACCAGCCCTGTGCCAATTCATGCCACCTTTATGATGCAGAGAATATTTTTTGATCACTGACCTGGAAATTTTTTCAAAGAGTATGTGTTTGCTACTCCTTATATTAAATAATTCACTTTCCATTATTTTTGTTAGAAAGAATGAAAACACCTATAGCAGTGTTTTGAGACTGTAGTGACTTGGACATTCAGAGGAAGAGAAAAGCCTTCAGAGGAATCAATTTGGAAGGTGTACCAATGTAAGTATATGCATACAAATCTGTGATTATGTGGCAGCAATGTTAGCCAGGATTTCAGCACTTTGGCCAAGTGTTCTGTAATAACATCAGATTAGTTATCAAAACATGCAAACTCTTAACAAAAGTACCTGGAATATGGTACATGAAACTATATAAATGTGATAAAAATGTGACTTATTTCTAGAGCCTTAATATGAACAGATCTTGATGGATATAAGATTTTGATAAGAATGAATAATACTCTCTATTTAGTACTTACATCTTCCATTTCCATGGTACAATAAGAACATGATAGTGCTGTGAGAGGTGATGCTGGACACTGAAGGGAACTCAAGACTGATAAGCTTTAGTAAATACTACCAGTTTTGAACAAATGAGAAGCTGAGAGTGATAGTGATGAGGGGAAAAACCATGGAAAAGTTCAAACCTATTTTAGTCCTTGTGTCTATGGATTAGGGAGAGGGTGAAAAATCAGGGGAGGGAAACGTGCAGTTCCTATTCTCTTTGCTTCAGAGCACAGCAGTTTACAGAGCAACAGGGAGACAGAAATCCCACTCTGAGGATGGCTCTGTTTCACCCAGAGATGTTCTGCAGGCTGTGTTTAGCCATCCTCTGACCAGGAGCAGACAAGTGAGTATAAGGCCTTGAGTCTGCATGGTGTGCTTTTGCTGTACACCAGCTGTCTGTTATTCAAGAAATGTTGTAAAACATCTCAGGGAGTCTATGACTAACATCGTTTCAGTAATGATCCAGAAGCAGGCAATAGAGCAGGAGTAAATTAGCAGCCACCCAGCAGCACCAAAGTGAAATGGCAAGAGCCTGTGTTTAAAACCCCACGCCTTCCCCAATCCACATAATTCACATTCATCACTCACTTTAGAAGAGTAGGCACTTAACTGTTTGATTCTCCCCAAACAAAGCCAAATCTAGGCAAATCTTTTCATATGCTTTATAGTACCAGCTGCTGTAGTGTCATTTTACAGATAATTAAAACCACATGATTTTCCAGTTCACTTAATAGGGGAAAATATGTATTCCTGTGCCATATCACTCCACTAGAGCATGTTGTGCTGCAGACTAGAGGGCAACGAGCACAGTCCTGTTGAGATCTAAAAAATATAAAGGCAATAATGGTTAGCCTTCTTCATCAGGACTCATAAAAAATCTCATAGAAGCCCCCTGAGGTATAGTTAGGTGTCATCTCTGCAGTGAAATCCTCTCAGTTCAACAGTGTAGGAAAAGAATTTGCCATTTCCCTAAGATCCTTACATTCCAGTAGAAATTATCCATAGGGAAAGGTTGATCTGTATGGCTGGAGTGTTCCCAAGGGGCCTGACAAGGTGCCCACTCCTGGACTGAGACAGGGAGAAACATTGGTGTCTTGAAAAGTAAGATGGAAAAAGGTAGGGGCAGGAAGATTTTATTTTATTTTTTTTTTCCTTGAGATGCTGGAGTTGTAATAAGTTAATACTTGTGATCTATTTTGAGGACTCTGAATAAAAAATGCAATGTGAACAACCTATAAGTGCTAAAATTTCACTCTTCTGAATGTGCAGTATAATTAATTTTATGGGAATTATGCAGTCAAAAGGTTCACAAATCAAGATTTTATTTTTTTTTTAACAGCTCTCAATATGAGACTAATTATGTGCTTCAGAGGCAGTAGTAGATTTTTCTTACATTTTCTATGTTTATATTCATATCTATATGCAAAAATCGTGCACATAAAATAATATATTCTTCTGGGGCATTCCAGCAGATATTTTAATAATTTAGGATAATTGATTTAGAAACTCAGAAATCTGCAAAGCAATTTGCTCTATGTAGAATAAGATTCAAGTAGAGGCTGTGGCAGAGTTTAGACTAAAAATACAAAAACAAATGAAGACAGAATTTGATCTCATTTTTTTTTTCTCCTTTTTTTGATAGTTTAGTTTGCATGTTATGATTGTGACTGATCCTCAATTCCATCTTGCCACACATTTCAGTTTTGTTCCTGGTGATCTATATGTTCATAGAGATCATGATCAATTAAAGAGTAGAAAACAAACTGCACCAAGGGGTGCACATTAGTAGACAGGGACTGCTAGATATGGAATGCTTATAGAAAGACAAAACACACAGTCATTGGATTAACTGCTCTGATTAACTTCCTTCTGTATTGTGTTCATAATTTTTATAATAAGGGAAGCAAAGATGGTTTCAGAAGCATTTGAGGAAGCTCTCAGGCAAGCAAATGCTGGATGCTGAGGTTATAGCAGGAGTAATGAGTAAGGCCTTAACTGTAAATGTAAACATCATGATCTAGTGTATTAGTCTGTTATCTATTGGCACAGCAAGAATATTGTGTGTCCACTTGAGTGAAAAAATGACTGGAGAACCTCTGACTTTGCAGCACGACTAAAGAACTTTTGTCAATTCAAGTTCTACCACCCAAAACATTATGATTTGAGAGGAATATATTAGTGCTATACCTTGCATAGGGTGTAGTTCCATATGTCTATTAAGGACTAATGAAAAATCCTGCTAGAGAACAAGGTGTAAATAGCATAGAAAATGTTAAAGAAGCAACTACAAAAGGATGAGCATATGAAGGGCAGCATTTTTGTATAGTTACCTTAAGACAGAGCTTTCTGAGCAGGCTGCACTTGTGACATTCATTCCTTTTGTACTTCTGCTACTACCCTGTTATTTAATGTTCGTCCATTTAGTGAGCCTATAGGTATTAAATCTTATAAAGTTACTTAAAAATAGTATAAAACCTCCATTGGTGAAAATATAAAATGCAAATTAAGACTTCCATTTGGAATTTAAGACTTTTTCTAAGTTTTCAGTATTTTTTTACCTAAAATATTTGGAGGTTCAGTGTCTGTCTCCAAGGGGAAAAGATTTCAATGGAAGAAAACTGTATTTGTGGGAATTTTTCTGCAATAAAACTGTCACACCACCATGTCAAACCCAACAGAGAAGTTAAGAGACTAACATAAAGTCATGTTGCAAGTCCAGGACAAAACTGGGAATACAATTGCTACCTATCAATCTATTCCTTTAAGTAGGAGCTTTTGTTTTCTAGGTACTCTGAAATCTTTCCTTCTATGTGTTATTCTGTAACTTCAGCTCTCCTTGATACCATGAAACATACTGTGTTCCCAGCTTTTTGTTAACTCATAAAATTTATCTTCACCATGTGCCAAAGACTATAGGATAATTCTCATAGTAAGTAGCTCCTCTGGCAACTCTGACTTTGCTGAATAAATTCTTGGAAATACTGCCTTATATCTTATGCATATCCTCTAATAAATCATGTTAAAATGATACAGGCCTTTACTCCTCTCAGTATAGTTGAGATGCTCTTCAGGATCTGTATTCCGTGTTAGTTCTGGAACACACAAAAGGATGCTTGTTTTATTGAGAATAGGGAAGTTATACTTGAAGATCTTATTTTATGAAATCTGAGCATGAGAAAATAAACTTCCTTGTATTACTGCTACTGTGGAAGAATGTAATTAATTGTAAATATTAATTTCAGTCCCTATGAGTATTTGAGGTCATGAAATCCTGCATTTCTCTATGGTTATACAATGCTTAATGCACACTTGGAGCCATTTATCACTAATGACTGCTCTTTTTTTTTAATTGTTAAAACTTTTGTCTTAACAGAGGATTTTATATTTGGGCTTGGGAATTTGAACACTATTCTGTTCTGTGGCAGCAAGCAATTAGTATTTTGGCATTTATGGGAAGACAGATGCCAATATCACTCACCTGATATTACAAAGGCAGCAGTAATACAATAAAGCAATAAAGAAGAGGGAAATGAAAGTTGTTACTGTTTGTTTTGCTGGCATGAAAACAAAGAAAGCTACTCAGAGGAGGCTAAATAGTTACCCACAAGTAATACAGCAGGCAGTGTGAGTGGCTGAAGACTGATAGTGCTCTGCCAAAGCAAGTCCCTGCAGAGGGGTACACACACCATCAGATCCAACTGCAAAACCAGGGCTCAACCTAACCTGTCACACATATTAGGCTAAGATCAGGAGTTCTAACCACCTGTCTGACTTGCCCATGTTAGAATAAAAACAACTAAAAAAAAAATGAATGGAGAAAACCTAAGTAATATTGAAAAAAGTTACAGCTGGACGTGGGGGAGAGAAGGAAGGAGGAAGTTGTATAGAGAAAAAGTGAGGCACTTCTCCCAAACCCCAGCTAATACGCCTCACTAGGATGACACAAAAGCTTTCAAAAGTGTGTTAGCTGCATTTTAAAAGCAAACAGAAAAGCAGGCATCTTCCTGGTGTAACCCAACCTTCATAAACAGGTTGTCAAAATAAATCAGGACATTGTTCATTTGAAGAATATGTTCTTTTGAAGAATACTCCCAAAGAAAATTGCCAATAGTAGTTATACCTATCAAAGAACTACAACTAGAAATACTTCTCAGATTTCAGCTTTTCTGTGTTTTGCCCAGAAAAAGGTCGTGTTTTTCATGAAGTGTGTGAAATAAATGTCTTACAGAGTGATAGTTATGAACTGGAATCACAGAATCACAGAATGTTAGGGCTTGGAAGGGAGCTAGAAGATCATCTAGTCCAACCCCCCTGCCAGAGCAGGGGCACCTAGACCAAGTCACCCA